>CABHPR010124441.1:0-47632 GCA_902168415.1 Peromyscus melanophrys | reverse complement strand
GTGTGTGTGTGTGTGTGTGTGTGTGTGTGTGTGTGTGTGTGTGTGTGAGTTTGGGGATTATTGACAAGAGTATCAGGGAGATGGGAGAGGACAGAAGATGAGAAAGTTTAGTAGGCATTAGATACATGTGTGTGATTGTCAAGAACATATTTAATTAATAAACACATCTCATAGATTGAAAAAAATAATGCAAAATCAGACAACTTCTCTCCCAGTCTCATTCTTATTCAAATTAAACAAAATTTTCATTACTTTTGCAATATCTGATTTGGCATAGGCTACTTTCCATCAAATAGATTAATCAGTGGGTATAGCTTTGGGATTTTGCTTTGATTCACCTACAGTAAAGAGATGTGACTATGGAGGTCTACAGGAGGAAGGTTGCATATCAAGTGTTTTCTGATATCCAACATGGATACAGCCATAGCTAAAGTACAAGATTTACACTCCCCAAGATTTAATAACATGGAAATGACTAAATGGTGTGAATCAAATGAATGAATGACAATGTGAGACTAGGCCAGGGGGTCCCTCAACAACCTGAGTAGATTGAAGGCTGAGTACAAGGGGCGATAAAAGTTATCACTAGCTACCATGTATAACTTATCTATAGAGACTATGTATTGAAACTCCTTCCTGTTTACAATGTCAAGGGCACTTAATAACTGTATCATGAAATATTTTGGTTTCCATTTAGAGAAGAAGAAACTGAAATATCAAGAAAGTAATCTCACATTCACACTGCTTTTTTGTAAGATTTTAAAAAATTAAATTAAAATTAATTCTATCATTTTTCCCTTTCTCAATCACTCTTTGAGGACATATGCTTCTTCACAAGCTGACACTCACCTAGATTTGGATCCACTTCTCTTTTTCCAGTCTTGTATTACACTAAGGAAACAAAAAAATTGATTCAAACTCTTGTAAAATATTGGGGCTATGAAATGGTAAGAAATTCTGAAGTAACTAGGAAATTGCACACAGGCTGGATAACTGAGTAAACCCATGTGAAAAAATATTATTGAAAATTCAAGATACTTTTCTTGAACACTAGACTTTGTGATCAGAGAATTGTTTGTATTACATACTCATGTGAAAATTGTGAAGAAACACTAAAATCAAGGAACTATAATCTCCAAAGTATTTAGAATTTGAGATAGAATGCAGAGGACTCCCCATCTTCCATACTATTTAACCTGATTTCATTAAACTCACAAAATTGTAATTAAATATTGCTCAAGATTAATAAGTAAAAACATGAGAAACTGATTAGATGTAAGGGTATTATTTTATATTTCCAGGCAGTAGGTATATATGGGTATATTTTTATATTTTGGTTTAGTAATTTAGAGTACATTGTTATTTAATGAAAATGCTTCATTATATTAGTTACAAATATTGAATTTACAACACCTTGAAAAATTATATTTGAAGTAATTTATTTTACATTTGAACATAAAATAATTTATGTAATTTTAGAATCAAGAAAGAAGGATATTTTCTAACGAGTAATTTATAAAGATAAGCAAAAATAACATAATAAGAAACATAAATAGAAGAAAAATAATGTAAGAATAATAGGAATTGGAAGCCAGGTGGTGGTGGCAGATGCCTTTAATCCCAGCACTTGGGAGGCACAAGCAGGTGGATATCTGTGAGTTCGAGGCCAGCCTGATCTACAGAGTGAGATCCAGGACAGGCACCGAAACAACTGAGAGAAACCCTGTCTCAAAAAACAAAACAAAACAAAACAAAACAAAAAAGAAAAGAATAATAGAAATCTATTGACTATCCATACCATACCAGGCAAGAAACTTCTACATATTTCAGAAATAATATTTATGATCATCTTCTATGAATAACGTGCAAGTAGCATGATTAAATAACAATAATAAGCAATATGAAAGCTACTTGGAAACTTACTAGGTCATAACCTAATGATGATGATGATGATGATGTCATTAATAACAGAAGAGCTTGGACAGAACTACTCTTCCTGAGTGGATAAAGTGGTTCTGTGTTTAAGGAAGAGTGAGTTACTGCCAAGTCCAGGGACTAAGGGAGGAACAGTGAGGTGTGCAGAAGCATCAGCTGGGGAAAGAGACAGGAAAAACAACAACAACAGCCTAGATATCACAGTAGTGGAAGACATACCAGGAACAGAAGGTTTAAACATGAATGGGTCAGGGGAATGGGGAAAGGTAGAGGAGGCTGGATTAAAAAGAAAAAAAGATCTAAGGCTGTATTAAAAAGAACATATAGAAACCTACTACTTTATGAGGTAATAATATCAAATATTTTCAGAAAAAACCCATGAAATTATTTATTCCTCCTAGTGCTATGTCTTCTACCCTGTCTTTCCATCCTCTACTCCAGTTTAACCCTTCCTGATATATCAATCCTCTTTAATGCTTTGTAACACTGTTTAAAGGCCCTTCAAAAAAGTACCAACCCCAGCCCCAGTAGCTGTACTGGAGGCCAGGCTGGTCCTAGGGACTCCAGAGACCAGACCAGATCTAGGGACCATAGACCGCAACCCCTCCCCTGGGCTCCATATCCTGGTCTACAGCTTCAGAAGAAGACTTTGGCTTTTCCAGAGGCCAGAAGACCAGAGAGGAAAGAGAAACCAAGAAACAAAATACCCATCAAACAAAGAAAAATGCAAGATTCAATATCTAGACTTATAATCATCCCAAATCTAGATGCCTAAACTCCAGTGTAAGAACACAATCAATAATAGAAAAGGCAATATGGCATCACCAGAGCCCAGCTATCATACAACAGCAAGACCTGAACAATCTAACATGGCTGAAGCAAAAGAAAACGACCTTAATATGAATTTATGAAGATGGCAGAGGTCCTTAAAGAGGATATGAAAAAAAAATCCCTTAAAGAAACGGAGGAAAAGACAAACAAAAAATTGGAAGAAATCACAAAATCTTTAAAAGAAAGCCAAGAAAAAACAAACAAACAGAGGAAGGAAACTATTCAAGACCTGAAAATGGAGATAGAAGCAATAAACAAAACACAAGTAGAGTGAATGCTGGGAATGGAAAATCTGGACAAGTCAATGGGATACAAGAGGTTAAAGGAAGAACCTCAGGCATTAAAGACACAACAGAAGAAACAGATTCACCAGTCAAAGGAAATGTGAAATCTAAAAATTTCTAAACACAAAACATACAGGAAATCAGATTCACTATAAAAAGACCAAACACAAGAGTAATAAGAATAGAAGGAGAAGAAACCCAGCTCAAAAACTGAGAGGACATATTTAAAAAATCATAGAAGAAAAATTTCCCAAACTAAAGAAGGACATGCCTATAGAGGTACAAGAAGCTTACAGAACTCCAAATAGATTGGATCAGAAAAGAAAATTCCCTTACCACATAATAATCAAAACACTAAACATTCAGAACAGAAAAAGAATATTTAAAGTGGCAAGGGAAAAAAATCCAAGTAACATATAAAGGCAGAACTATTAGAATCATACACAGCTTGTCAGCAGAAATCTTAAAATCCAGAAGGGCCTGGACTGATGTCTTGCAGACTCTAAGATACCACTGATGCCACCCCAGACTACTATATTTAGCAAAAATATCAATCACCATAGATGGAGAAAACAAGATATTTCATGACAAAGTCAAATTTAAACAATATTTAACCATAGATCCAGCCCCTACAGAAGGTACATGAGGGAAAATTCCAACCCCAGGACATTAACTATACCGACAAAATCACAGGCAATAGTTAATCTCATACCAGCAAAACCCAAAGAAAGGAAACACACACACACACACACACACACACACACACACACACACACACACACATATATATACAGAGAGAAAGAGAGAGAGAGAGAGAGAGAGAGAGAGAGAGAGAGAGAGAGAGACTACTACCATGTACAAACTACAATAAAATAACAGGAATTAACAACCAAAGCTAATTAATATCCCTCAACATCAATGGAGTCAATTAGCCAATAAAAAGACACAGGCTAAATGAATGGATATAAAAACAGGATCCATCATTCTGCTGCATACAAGAAACACACCTCAACTTCAAAGATAAACACTATTTCAGAGTAAAAGATTGGAAAAAGTTTTTCCAATCAAATGGACCTAAGAAACAAGCTGATGTAGTTATCCTAATATGTAACAAAATAGACTTCCAACCAAAATTAATGAAAAGAGATGGAGAAGGGCATTTCATATTGAACAAAGGAAAAATCCACCAAGATGATTTCTCAGTTCTGAACATCCATGCCCCAAATGCAAGAGTACCCACATTTGTAAAAGAAACATTACTAAAATTTAAATTACACATAGATCTCCACACAATAATAGTGGGAGACTTTAACACCTCACTCTTACCAATGAACAAGTCATCCAGACAGAAACAAAACAAAAATAATGGAACTAACAGACATTATGACTCAAATGGACCTAACAGACATCTACAAAACATTTCACTCAAACACAAAAGAATATATCCTCTCAGCACCATATGGAAGCTTCTCCAAAACTGACCATATACTCAGCCTCAACAGATACAAAAGAAAAATTGAAATGACCCTCTGTATCTTACCAGACCATCATGGATTAAAGCAGATTTTCAACAACAGAAACAATGAAAAGCCTACAAACTCATGGAAATGAACAACTCTCTACTGAATTACCACTTGGTCAAAGAAGAAGTAAAGAAGTTAAAGAATTTCTATAATTTAATGAAAATGAATGCACAACATCTCCAAATTTATGGGACACAGTGAAAGTGGTGCTAAAAGGAAAATCCATAGCAATAAATGCCTTCATGAAGAAATGGGAGAGATCCCATACAAGTGACTTAACAACACCCTGAAAGGGGTAGACACACCTAAGAGGGGTAGATGGCAGGAAATAACCAAACTGAGGGCTGAAATCACCACAGTAGAAACAAAGAGAACAATACAAAGAAAGAAACAAAGAGTTGGTTCTTTGAGAAAATCAACAAAATAGACAAACCTTATCAAAATGAACTAAAAGGCAAAGACAGAATATCCAAATTAACAAAATCAGGAACAAAAGGGGGCATAACAACAGAATCCAAGGAAATCCAGAAAATCATAAGGTCATGCTTCAAAAACCTTTACTCCACCAAATTGGAAAATTTAAAAGAAATACACAAATTTCTTGATAGATACCACCTACCAAAGTTATTCAAGATGAGATTTAAATTGACAATTTAAATTGACTGATAACTCCTAAGAAAATAGAAGTCCTCATTAAAAGTCTCCTAACCAAATAAAAAGTCAGGGCCAGATGGTTTTAATACTGAATTCTACCTGACTTTCAAGGAAGAGCTAATACTATTACTCTTCAAATTATTCCACAATATAGAAACAGAGGAACATTGTCAAATTCTTTCTATGAAGCCACAATCATTCTGATACCCAAACCACACACAAAGACTCAATAAAGAAAGACAATTACAGGCCAACTTCTCTCATGAACACTGATGCAAAAACACTCAACAAAATACCGGAAAACTGAGTCCAAGAACACATCAAAAAGTTCATCCAACATGACCAAGTAGGCTTCAATCCAGAGATGCAGGGATGGTTCAATATATGAATATCTGTTAATGTAATACACCGTATAAACAAACTGAAAGATAAAAACCACAACATTATCTTGTTAGATGCTGAAAAAGCCTTTGACAAAATCCAACAACACCACTTCATGATAAAAGTCTTGGAGAGATCAGGGATACAAGGGACATGCCTAAACATAATAAAAGCAATGTACAGTAAATGATGATGGCCAACGTCAAATTAAATAGTGAGAAACCCAAAGCAATTCCACTTAAAAAGGGGAATGTTGCCCACTCTCTCCGTACCTACTCAATATAGTACTTGAAGTTCTAGCTAGAACAATAAGACAACTAAAGGAAATCAAAAGGATACAAATTGGAAAGGAAGAAGTCAAGGTATCATTATTTGTAGAGGACGTGATAGTGTCCATAAGCAATCCGCAAAACTCCACCAGCCCCAAAGTTAGACAAGCTATTTTCATTGCTCTTTGTTGCCCACAGGAACCAGATATTAAGTCTCTTTACCAATGACATCACACTCTTTGTGAAATCACAAACACAGAGAAAATCAAGCTAAAACAGTGTTGGAAGCTTCCTTCTCCTTGTTGAGCATTCAGAGCGCTATGTAGATTTCTGAGGGAGAAAGTCACCAGTCATCTAGCTCTGAACCTAAAGTACAATGCTGATGGAGCTCCTAGGATGATAGGCCCATTGGTGTAACAGTGGCATGCCTGGGAGTTTAACCAGTCACTTTTCAATTGGGTTTGAGGCCTACTTTATAGGTAATACATTCCTGGTGATGTAATTCTGTTTTAAAAAAACAAAAACAAAAACAAAAACAAAACCTATGGCCAAGGAGTTCATAGGCCCTAGGGAAAATATACACTCATATTTTGTTAAACGGTATTACTCTGCTTTCTAAATAATTATGCTTATACTCGTAGAATATTACTTCTCTCAGTACAGGTCAGAGAAGGTTCTGTTTGTGGTGGGCAACAGTTAATGCAGAGTCTTACAATGTGCAAAGCACTAAGAATAAGTGACTGTTGAGTGCTCAACCTTAAGGGACACTTATATAACCTCTTACACAGCCCATGGAACATTAGAGTAAAGAGATTAGAAAGTAAGAGCTGAAAGATGCAGAGAAGCATATAAACTACTGGCATCTGAACACTGAATGACTGTCACAAACATCACACACACACACACACACACACACACACACACATGCATACAGATAAGAAAGAAGGAGGAGGACTAATTAGGAAGAAGAAGAGGTGGAAAGATACTGGGGAGAGATAAGAGGTGAATATCACAACAATAAATTGCATACATGTAGGAATATCACAAAAATTAAAAAAAATAAATGATTAAAAAGAATCAAAAATTGTACCATATATTTTCAAATTAGAGGTATATTTCTAATAAGCTATTCAAAGTCTTCATCAAAATCAGTGAACGTTTAGAATGAAATATGCCACATATCAATGTTCACAACCGAAGTTAAAGTATTTTAATACAGAGAATGGTATAATCCTAAAAGCTTGCTGGTATTGAGTACCAAAGAAGCTCTAGAGAAATGGCTGTGGTATCTATTTCGCAAACCAAAGCCCACACTGGCTCTCAGGCTCTCTCAGCATCCTCAGTACCTGTTATAGGGTCTTGGCTCTTCTCAGCATTTCTTAGCCCTGTCCCCTACCCTGAACCTCCCCAGCCTTTGAGCTTTGTAGGGTAAAAGGGCTAGCCAAAGAAACCCACCCCAGCCCTGAAATCAGAGCCAACAAAAGAAACCCACCCTGACCCTGAACTCTGAGCTCGTGAAAGAAACACTTCAGCCGGGAAACCAGAACCAAAGAAACACACCCTAATACTGAAACCAGAGCCAAAGAAACACACTTTGGCCCTGGAACCAGAGCCAGTGATAGAAATATGCTCTGGCCCTGAAACTAGAGCCAAACGTTTAAAAGGGGCTAGTGAAAGAAACACATTTGGGCCCTGAAACTAGAGCCATCTCTGCCTTTGACCAACTAAACCAACCAATCCCTGAGCAGAAAAACTTCTCCCTGGAAAAACTCCGCCCCTAGGAAGCCCTATATAAGCCCCTCTGCCTGTTCAGGTATCAGCTGTTCTCCATTCTGACAGAGGCAGACCTCTCCTGGATTCCTCCTTCTCAAATAAATCTTTCTTAAAAGAGTTTTGGGAGAAGACCTTCTTTCGCCAGCGAGGAGCAGTCTCTTCTGGGAAGCTCCCTCCGGAGCAGAGCAGAGCAAAAGAAGAAATGGATACTTCTGTTTGGGGGGGGGGGGCGGTGTGAACTCCCTTAAGGGGGCCACAGATCAGAAGTAACAAATTTTCATCAGAGCTGGAGCAGATTGCTAAAGGTTTCCCCTTTAGCAGAGTGAAGTAGATGAAGTAACATCTTGGGCCAGAGATGAGAAGAAAGTGATACCTTTGCTAGGAAGCTCCTTTAAGGGGGGTGGAGCAGAGCTCATCCATAATGGCTCTCTCTTAGAGAGGAACAGGATTGCTACATCCTGTGGAGAGACCATCCCTCACCACACCCCAGCTGCAGGTATAGCCTGACTTCCTGACAAGTCAGGATACCTTTCCCTCCAGAGCTGTAACACTTGCAAGCTTCATTTCCTTTCCCCCCAGCTTCTCTCTTCTGTATAACCCAGCCATTTCAGCCACATTCTCTTGGTTCTCCCTCTTCTGATCCCCTCTCTTGCCCTTCTGTTCTCTTCCTATTTCGGCTCTACTCCTCTCTCCTTCCAGGCCCAGTGTATTCTGCTGACCGTGTTCAATCTGCTACTTTCTCCCTTTGCTCTGGAATCTTCCAGGTGCCATTGGCTTTTATCTCCCTCATATCCAGAAAAAACCTTCTCAACATACCTTAGAGCGGTCATGTCTTCATTTTCATTCATCTGATTCTGAAACCTGGGAGGAGCATATATAAGCCTCTCTCCCAGCAGAACCAAGCTGTTGATCTGACTCTCTTAAGGTGTATATGGATCATTTGTTTCAGGTGGCTTCTACAACCCACCAAATTTGACTCCAGATTCTAGAGTCTGCCACTTCATCCTCTTCTTTCCTTCACCTGCTTTCACCATTCATCTCGCTTCATGTACTCTGTGTCTCTGTGTCCTCAAGCCTGTTATCCCCTCACGGGGTGCCCATCACCTGGGTAACTCTCCATGTCTCTGGCCTGCTATACCCTCATGGGCATCTCTCTACTAAGATGCTTACTCCTCTTCTTCTATTAGAGACCTCACTTTTACCAAAAGATAATTAAGACATTCAAGATAAAAGATAATCAAGACATTCAAACAATCAAATTCTTTAATGTGCTCATAGTCATGCTAAGTACAAGTGTAATTCATTTACCTAGACAAGCTAGACAAGCTTTATTTTGCCTCCTGTATATGTTTTCAAGTAACTAAAAACAAGTGAAGTTTGTTTAAATCAAGTATACTTAATAGCTAATGGTTCAAGTTCTTCAGAGGTCTGCTGAACATGGCATTTAAAGTGTTTAATGAAAATCTTCCCAGGATAGAGGAAAGTGCCAACTACTAGTAGCAATCCTAAGGTCTACAAAGAAGAATATGAGGCACAGAGGACTGACTCCACCTAGATTTTGGTAATGCTAACCACTGGGCAAAGAACTGTCCCATACTTTACCCATTGCCGGAGCCTCCCAAACTGTTGACACTGTTGAGTTGAATACCCTACTCTGCCTGGCCAATAGGTCATTTTTCTCAAGTTCTTCCTCCACAGGAAAACCTCTCAGACCTTCTAGGTTTGGCAGCAGAAGGAGATGTAATGCTGTCCTGTGTAACAGCCAAAGACCTATGATCTCTGTCCCCCAATGAAGCTATCAAGACCATGGGAGCCTAGGGTAACCATTCAGGTAGCTGGTAAGTCTGTGTCATTTTAAATGATACAGAGGCCATTTGAAGTATACTTTCTACTAAAATTTATCCTTCTAAGTTCTCTGATGGTGTTGAGGTTAACTTTATCACTTGAACAGCATCAAATACCCAATTCTTCCCTAAGGATGCAGCTGCCTGGTCAGTTCATTTCGTATGTAAAGTCAGGCCTCACTTTCCCAGAACTGCTAGGTTTCCTGCTGAGAAAGGCTGCCACAGATACAGTTTACTTTCCTGACAGACTTCAGACTGAAAGAGATAAACTCATAAAGCAGGTTTCAATGTAACTTTTTACTATTCCTTTATTTAAAGGAACTTGTGCAGTGACTGCTCTAAGTAACCAACCACTTGAGTCTCATGGTAAATAACTGGAAGGAAAGAAAAGGTTTGAAGCTTTTGTAAGTTATGAGGGTCTAAGAAAGTAATTTAGGGTGTGTAAATACAAGTTGTTAAGGTCTGAGAATGTGAAAGCATAAGTTGTGAGGGTCAAAGAAAGTAATTTAAGGTATGCAAATGCAAGTTGTAAGGGTCTTAAAAGTGATTTAAGGTATGTGGAAAATGAAAAAAAATGTTTCAGATTTCTTTCCTTCTCACTATGCTATTGTTATACTAAGACTTATAAAGTTCACAGTTTTACCATTAATCATTGGAGTTCTGATAAGCTATTAATCTACTCCTGGTAAGGCACTGACTGCTATTACCATAGACACAAAGTCAAAAATTTGAATTTCCTTTGGTGGTCTTCTAAGTATAGACTTAAAGGTGCTTCTCATTGTGCTGAAAACATCTCTGTCTAATCTATATATCTGGACAAGAAAAGCATGTTCAGGATTTTAATCCCAAATCATTTTGGGGGGTGGTTCCCATAGCTTTTGCTATGACTCAAAGGCATGAGTCTGCTGCTTTTTCTGTAGTGTGGATTTCAGCATACATTGCAAACAGTTGCAATGCTAACATATCTAAATTTTTTTAATCTCTTTTGTAAACTTATAAAATTATTGTAAGCTTCAGAGAGTTGTGACTTACATACAGCAGTCACAGCTCAAAGGGACTCCAGAAAGTACTTCTGCCAACCCACATCCTACACTTTCCCCAACTACTGCCTTCCCATGACGATGGGCTCCTGCTTCCCCTGGTCTTGAGACTCTTTCCCTCCCCAGACTACCAGGACCATGGGCCTGCAAATTTCAAGTGTGACCCAAGATAAAAATTTTCCCTTATGCTCCTTAACTTTACTTCTATTTGTAATCTTTATCTGTCCTATTTCCAAGCAACTACAAACTGCTCCAAAACTGCCTATAACATGCTAGCCCCAGGTATTCCTTCAGAACCTGTGTTCCAGACTGCTCAAACTTAGCTGCATTTCACTAGCCCCAAGTGATCCCTCAGAACCTGGGCACTGAATGAAACAGCTGTCCCCCATCAGTACTCCTGGCCTTTGGCCTCCACTCCAGCCTCCCTGCACCCTGACAACTGCACACCAATTTCAGAAGCACTTGCAGAAGAGATAATGTCACCCATTATCATCAACAAAAGGACTGTAATGTCAGATCACAAAGAAACCCAGGACAAATCGCTAACTATGGTGACTATTTCACATACCAAAGCCCACACTGGCTGCCAGACTGTCTGAGTATTAAATGTACCTGTTACAGACTCTTGGCCCCTCTCGTCACTTCTGGACCCTGCCCCCTACCCTGTACCTCGCCAGCCCCTTCCTTTCCCTTCCCTTCCCTTCGCCTTCCCTCCTCTCCCCTCCCCTCCCCTTCCTTTCCCATAGCTTCTCTTTACTATATAACCTTGCTGTTTCAGCCATGCACTCTCTTGGTTTTTCTCCCTCTCCTGGTCCTCTCTCTTGTTCCTTTTTCTTTTCTTTCTCTCTTGCTTTCCCACTATCTCTCTCTCCTTTCCTGGCCTAGTCTGTCTATTTGGCTGGCCATGTTCAATCCTCTTCTTTCTCTATCTGCCTCTGGCTGTTGTTGCCCTCATATATAAAACACAAACCTTCTTCTCACCCATACCTATGAGGAGTCATGTCCTCATTTTCATTCAGTTGCCACTACACCAGAGACAATAAAATAAACAAATCTGGCATCAGGTTCAAAACTTAGGGCAAAAATGGGTCAAAATTATGTGGAAAAAATGCACAATAAATATAATAGTAGACACTGAGAAAATTAGAGACTTCCAAAGAAGCATGCAAAGGAGTGAAAATAAAAGTAAGTCTCCTGAAAGTGCAAAGTAACTTAAGGCTGGCAAGATTTAAAGAAGAGTAAAAATCCAATTGGACTCCTGGAGCTCCACTTGGGGCCTGGTGGTGGATCTTTGTATCCAGTTCCCTCAGTCATTGGATGAAATTTCTAGCAGGACAATTAGGGTGTTTGGCCATCCTATCATCAGAGTAGGTCAGTTCGGGCTTTCTCTCAACCATTGCCAGTAGTCTATTGTGGAGGTATCTTTGTGGATTTCTGTGGACCTCTCTAGCACTTTGCTTCTTCCTATTCTCATGTGGTCTTCATTTTCTACCAGGTTGAACTCAATCCCCAGGGGAGTCTTTGCCCTGGAGGAGGTGGGAATGGGGGGTGGGGGGGCAGGAGGGGGGAGGACAAGGGAATCCGTGGCTGATATGTAAAATTAAATTAAATTATAAAATTTTAAAACAAAGAAAGAAGGGTAAAAATCCTATAAATGAAAACATTAGGATTATAAAGTGGACCTAACCCAGAAGCAGGGGAGATTCACATGCAGATGAGGCTGCTCTCTTAGGTTCCAGTGCATCCTATAGTGTGTTGGGGATGACAGTGCTTCTCCAGATTTAAAAAAACAAAAACCACACTAGGAAAGACAGTGAGACTATTCGGTAACTTTCATGTCAAGAAACTTTGTTTCCTAGGATCTCCTTCAGAATGTCATAAGAGGTTGTCTTTCATTTCTGCCTTTAGGAGTGCTCCTGTGAATACAGTGAGATTCCAGGGCACTTTGTTATAACTACAGTAACTATAATGATATTCTCCACAGCATCTTGAGAAATGTTATTTATTGTGCTTTCTTTCACCCAGAACAACCTCTTCAACCATACCTTCATACATCCTTGAGGCATGAATGCTGTATTTCAAACTACAGATGAAAGATTATTGAAATTAGTCATCCAGGTTAATACCAGGTTAGGATTTGGTTATAGTTATCAATCTGATTTTTCTAGGTTTGATATGGGCTTTCTGTGTCTGTAAATTTTAGCCATGGTTTATTTCAGATTTTAAAGGGCAAATTACTGTTTAAAAGGTTGAGGTGCATATAGGTCCACTCACTGAAAACATTTTTTAATATGGTATTATTTTTATAAAGAGACATGAAATTCCAAAATTATTTACTTCCATGATTACTCAGCTTTAAAATAAAATGAAGACTACACCTATTATAAGAACCACTTTATTATATGCAAGGTAATTTTTTCTTCCATTTAAATAACAAAGGCAAAAAAAAAGATTTTTAAAAATGCCCCTTCAGAATCACTCATTTTAGAAAGGAAAAGAAAAGGTGTGGATTTTGATGGGTAGGCATATGGGGAGGATCTGGAAGGAGTTCTGGGAGAGAAATCTGTGATCAGAATATATTATATGAAAAATATATTTTCAATAAAAAGAAAATAAAATTGTGTTAATTTAAATGACAAATGAATATTCATTATTAATAAAAATTTCATTTTCACTGGTATATAGCTGGATGTTTTTTTTCCTGACCACCTGGTCCCAAATAAACACACAGAGGCTTATGTGAATAATAAATGTTCAGCCAATAGCTCAGGCTTATTACTAACTAGCTCTTACATTTTAAGTTAGCTTATATTCATTATTTATGCTCTGCTACATGGCAGTAACTTTATTAGCATGGCATGTTCATCTCCTGCTCCCTCTGCATCTGGCTGGGGACTCCTGACTCTGCCCTCTCCTTCCCATCATCCTTAGTTTGGTTGCCCTGCCTATACTTCCTGCCTGGCTTCTGGCCAATCAGCATTTTATTAAATCAATTTGAATGACAAATCTTTACAGTGTACAAAAGGATTATTCACAGCACTGGTATTTTGAAATAAAGACTGAAATGTAACTTGAATCCATCCAACATTAAAAGAACATTTTTTTTTTCGAGACAGGGTTTCTCTGTGTAGCTTTGTGCCTTTCCTGGAACTCACTTGGTAGCCCAGGCTGGCCTTGAACTCACAGAGATCCGCCTGGCTCTGCCTCCCGAGTGCTGGGATTAAAGGCGTGCACCACCACCGCCCGGCAAAAGAACATTTTTAAAATAACTATTTTCTGCACTGTATGTTTCTAATGTAAATGTTAGACTTACCAATTATTGGTCATTTTGGGCTATATGAAAAGATAGTGTCTTCCAGGTATTCACACTAGGAAGAAAACATAGCCCAAGCCTATTATCAAGTCTTTCAATTAACACATAGTGGAGTGTACCTTATAAAATATGTAATGCTACAAACTGAAACTACAAATAGTAGCCAAGTATTTACCCAAAGCTGACTGTTTGTTACTGTTATCAGTGGTTAGTTACATTTAGAGCTACTGTTTAAATTTATTCTTGGATATAAATTAGCAGTTCCTGATAACTGTTTCAGAGTTAAGAATAACCTTTAACATTTCTCTACTAATTTTCTAAATCACCAGAGTTTATTGAAATCTCTGTTGCAGTAATTTTGTCTGAGGTTGGGTAAATAGTTCTATTAGAGATGGTTGGGTTCTGGAAGAGTCCAACTCATTCTGTCACAGATGTACAATGTATTATTACATGTCCAGATTGCAGGCCCAATCTTACAATTCAGGGACTAAAGTACTAGCATCAACCTGGAAATGATTTCTCAAGGTTGAGAAATAAGAAACACTTAGTCTTGACACAGTGAGAACTGTGATGTTGAAGTGTTCCTTTTAAATGTTTTACTTCTCAGTAATTTCCATCTGAACAAGCTTGCCAAAAAAAAGACATTATTTAGGTTGGTAAAATATCATGTGGTGGAATTACAAATATTGTGTTGGGTTTTTCCACATCTGTTAGAATAAAAACAGGACTTATTTAGTTAGTGTTAGCTAATTTTGGAGAAGGCACTTGAGAAGTCAGAGCTGTTTTTGTTTTGGTATGATAATAATACTACGTATACTTTCATAGGCAACAGCTACCTGGAGATGGCATTGTTTATACAATTCTTATTCCTTCTATTATAGTACACTGATAAAGCAGGCATGTGATATCTGTTTCCCCCTTGGAAGAATAGTATAGTCCTGTAAAGATCTCAATTCTGAACAGAAGATAACAGAATTTTGTTTTTAAGGTTACTTCTAGTAACAAAGAAACAAATGAAGGTACTTGAACACATGGAGTTGGCTATATTAGTGAATGTAACAGGTGTGGACTGAAGAATTTCCTCAGATATCAGATGATTTACAGTTATAAACATTGCTTTCATTTGTTAGAATATTTACCTTTGATTCGCTCATTTACTTTACTGACACTATCTGGGTTTTTCTTCCCAAATCCACTCAAAAAATTTTTAATTTCTTATCAACATGTACAAGCAGGCTGGAAGCATGGTACTGTGGCTGATGTGCAATGTTCTGATAGTGAGGCTACTTCAGGGTAGCATGTCAGGGGTAGACTATGGATGACTAGTTTAGGTTTATTTTGTGATTCACTTCCTCTCCTTATTAACCTATATATGAGTATGAAAAGATGTGTAATTCCTATAGCATGTTTTCTCCATTTCTGTACTTGGCATTTCTAGTCTAGCCCAACAGAAGATCTAATTGCTGGTGAGACTTCCTATGTCATTTCAAAACAAAGGGGGGATCATTATCTATTTCATTATACAGACACAATTTCTATGCAATTTTGCTAACATTAACATTAAAAACACCATTATTTTGCTAACAATAAATTCTTATGTATGTGACATATTAATGTAAAATATAAATTTGTAAGTCATATGTAAAAGAAAAATTCACTAGTAGGGCTGCCTTAGCTGGGACTCTTATTTGATTATAACTTTTAGAGAAAGCAAAGAAATATGCAATGCAGTTGATAAGATCTGTCTCCATTCACTGATTCAACAATACTTTGTTGGTCTTTGTATCTTGTGGCCAATTATTGCAAACTAAGTCGCATACCAGAAGAAATATTACTCTGGGACTATCTCTGTCTTGTTATGGAAGAAATGGGCACAAAAATATGTGACATTCCATACTGCTATATGTTATATCTATGTGATAAGGAAATACAAAAGTGAGGATACTTTTTTTTTCCCCAATAAGTGGATTCCCAGTCCCACAGTTGCTAAAGTGATGTGGAGGTCAAAGTTCAGAGAATGCTTTATAAACACAAGATAAAAGACTGATGCAGGGGGGAGAACAAGGGAATCCGTGGCTGATATGTAGAACTGAATGGTATTATAAAGTAAAATAAAAAAAAAATTAGGAAATTTTGTAAGAACATAATACACGTAAGAAAGCAGCTTTAAAAGTCAGTTACTCTAATGTTTTGCCAAGCCCCATTCATTCAAATTCATAAATGGAAATACAGGATTTAATTTGAGAATGGTCTATAGGGCCATGAGGATGCCCAACCCAGCATTTCATTTCAATCTGATGAAAGTGACGTTCTCAAATTGGACTCTAATTTTTTTTTAATTCAAAGATCTCTAGAAGGTAGAGGGACGATAGCCTAGAATTTATGAAAATGATTTTTGTTATTCTTTTTATCATTTTCTAGGCTTAACAACTGTCCTTTTCCTCTTGGCCACTTTGTCTGGTGATCCTTACAAGAAAGCTGCATGTGGCTCTCATCTTCCTCAGCACAGCTGGCACTTACTCTACCCTGAGAATTCATTGAGTCATTTCCTGCTGATAAACATCTGATATGTAGTCACGACTGTCACCTATGCATGCAATACAAAACCGGCATCTCTCCTTTTAAACCAAGATAGCATTTGAACCAGCCTCTAATCTTACCTACCACTTTCTCCCCTTTCAGAACCAAGCTTGCAATTCTCATCTTGAATAGCTTTAAAATTGCTCATAGCAATCAATGACAACCGAGGCATCACTAAAGAATTTCTTTTATCTCTAAGCTCCAATTTAGATCTGTCATTAAGCTTGAGTAAGCTCGAGCTGTCGGCACATTCTCCCTCATCACATGCTCCAAGCACAAAAAGTCAACTTTGAAATCAAATTTGTTCTGTCTCCTACTGTACTTTGTAATGGTTTTGTGTGAACAATAAACTTCGTGGAATAGTACTGTCAATCTTTAGTAACTTGGAAAAGTCTGGCTTTAAAGAAAGTAAAAACAGTGATGTGCTGCCAAAACTCAAGAGTGTGGTGACAGAAGCCATCAGTCCTGTGTAGGTGATGTCAGCTGGGTTTTACTGGTGGGAATGCTGAGTGTTAATGTCAGATTGGAGGAATGAGCTTTGAGAATGAACAAGATATGGGGTCTTTCACCCTTCTGAATGAATAATCCTTGAGGAGTCCATCTCTTTTTTAGATTTTAGTCTCATCATCTGTATCATGAGTCCACTTTAGTGGAAGAGTCCTGAGACCTACTCCTAACATTTTGCCTTCGTACCTACTTGACTTCTCATTGTGAATTATTATTGTTAGTGAATTAGAGATGCTATCAAAAGGAGCATGCTAGCTTCCAAGCATCTCAGCCTCGTCTCTGGACGGCAGCAATGTATTCTTTGGGTTCTGACCCTGAGGAATAACTGACTTTTGCAGAGTGCAGCTTCTGTCTTGGGGATCTTTTCCGATTGCCAGATCCTTCAGCCTCAGCAACATACTTAAGTGTACTTTAATCTTCTGTTATTTTGCAAATATGCTCATGAAACAGTCTGCCTGTACTGCCAGCAGTGCCAGTCTGAAACAAAGCCACAGAGATCTGGCAGCTATTCCATGCAAAACAGTCAGCAGCTCCAATATGTTTGGGGCGTCCTCACTCAACATGATGGAGTGTTCCCTAAACACAACTTCACAAGCCCATGCCTGCATTGCTTCTCTTGCCTATTTAAGAAAGAAGAGGGCTGTTCTGTAATCCTTCTCATTTTATAAATACTGTTGTTTATATCATTCTTCCTTAGTCTGTTACCTTGTGAAGTGATTGTCTAATGACAATAGAACCAAGTCATTATATCAAGAAGCATCACAGTGACAAAGCATCTGGTAATCTTCCCCACTCACAATTTCAGACTGCAATACAACTTTTAGCAGACCACCACTCAGATCAAAGTTACCTTGGGTGATTCTGTTTTTACTCTCCTATCAGTGTCAGACTTTGATCCTGTCAATTATCCCCTTTAGCCCGGTATATTTGATCCCAGTCTATCTGGAGGTGATTCCTTACACACACCTCATTGATATCACTCCCCAATTATTCCTTCCTGAATGATTGATTTGTGGTAGAATCTGTTATTAACCTGGGGTACAATTTCTTGCTCAGTCAAAGCATGTGCTGCTCCTTAGGAAGTCATATGTTAGTAGATAACCAGTCCGTTAGATTCTTTTATCCTAAAGTATTAATGACTAGTAAATGAAGACTCAGCTATCCAAGTTATAAACAGCATTTCAGCACCAAACCACATCAGGTGAGCTGAAGACCTGAGACGCAAGCAAAGGCTTCTAGCAACATTCAGCTTTTGTAGCGTGTGTTCACCAGGTTCCTGTGGCCATCAGAAGAGGGCCTTGGATCCCTTCAACTGAGGGTACAGATTGTGATGAGCCTCCACGTGGGTGCTGAGAATTGAACCTAGGTCCTCTGAAAGAGTAGACAGGGCTCTATAACTTCCTGGCCTTCAATCTAGCCATAGATTATGATTTCTTAACACTGCTTTATGATTATGTTTTCCATATCACTGTGTGACATAAAGAGATATCAACTAAAAGATATTTACTTTTTTATGTGCAAAATAATGCCATACATTTGTCAATCTCAGTTGTCATATACACTGTTATTATCACTTCTAATAATGAAAAACAAGAAAAAATTCTGTCATACTGTGATATGTCATTGATTATAAGTGGCACTCAAGTTTAAAGATGTTAAATTATGGAAAATATGGTAATATGATAACCTTGACCCAGAAAATAAAGAAACTTTTGTCTAGAATACTTCAAATAATTTTAAACTTGTAATCTGATATCACAACAATTGCATAGTGTATAGTATAACAAACTTTTGTCTGTTCTGGGGTTGGTTAGCAAATGTATGAAGTTGAAATAAAATGTTTGAATATTCATTAATGTGTCACAGAATCCTTTAGGCTTCCATTTGTAACATGAACCTTAAAAGGTCTTATTAATGAAAAAATGGAAGCAGATATTGGAGTGAATGCTGGAAGATCATAGAAGCAGAACAAGCCACAGCTAAGGTCACCTTGTCAACTTCTCAGCCGATCCTGTTTCCTCAGACTGGAAGCCTCTGAGTCCTCATTCGGAATGGGTCTCAGCTGAACTGCTGCTAAAAACCTAAAAGCTTAAAAGCCTGTAGTTCCTGGTCCTCATGCCTTATATATCTTTCTGCTTCCTGCCATCACTTCCTGGGATTAAAGGCTTGTGTCACCATGCTTGGCTGTTTCCAGTGAGGTCTTGAATTCACAGAGATCTGGATGGATCTCTGCCTCCCAAGTGATAGGATTAAAAGTGTGTGTGCTACCATTTTCTGGCCTCCATGTCTATCTAGTGGCTGTTCTGTTCTCTGACCCCAGATAAGTTCATTAGGATGCGCAATATATTGGGGGACACACTATCACCAAAGCCATTGTTTCGTTTCCTTAATTGTTGCTTGAAGTGTTTTCAATTGCATTCTGTTTCTGAAATATTTTCAAATTCAACTTTAATTATACAGAGGCAGTATTCTTTTATACTATTTTTTGCAGAGGAGAATATACATCAATGAATTTATGCCTTTTTGATTTTTATAGTGATATATATATACACACAGTACTATGGGATGTTCTGTATGTTAAACGTGTTGCTCTGATTGGTTCATAAATAAAACACTGATTGGGCATTAGCCAGGCAGGAAGTATAGGCAGGACAAGGAAAGAGGAGAATTCTGGGAACAGGAAGACTGAGTCAGGAGACACTGCCAGCCATCGCCATGAGTACCAACATGTAAGATACTGGTAAGCCACAAGCCATGTGGCAAGATATAGATTTATAGAAATGGGTTAATTTAAGATAGAAGAACTAGATAACAAAATGCCTGCCACGGCCATACAGTTTGTAAGCAATATAAGTCTCTGTGTGTTTACTAGGTTGGGTCTGGGTCTGAGCGGCTGCAGGACTGGCAGGTGAGAGAGATTTGTCCTGACCGTGGGTCAGGCAGGACTGGAGAAAACTCCAGCTACACACACACACACACACACACACACACATAAATTCTGGTTTGGATTCTTTGCTCTGGCATTCTCTTTACTATATTTATTACTGATGGACTCTGATAGGTTCTTTGTATAATACTTAAATAGTTGTTCAATTTGGTGTTAACATTTGTGTCCAGTGAATTATTCTACTTCTGCAGTTTCTTTGCATATTAATATATTGTTCCCAAACTAGAGACAAGAAAATCTCAATGAAAGAAAACAAATCTCTATAGAAGTCCAAGTATGGGGTAAAATCCATATTTATTTACATGGGGAATGCTGAAATGTGTCTTATTATAAAAGTTAATCCCCTCACCAAACGCACGGCATTTGATTTTACATATTAGTGTACTACTTGGAGCAGTTGATTTTCATATTAGTGTACTACTTGGAGCAGTTGATTTCCATATTAGTGTACTACTTGGAGCAGTTGATTTCCATATTAGTGTACTACTTGGAGCAGCCGCACAAAACTGCTTTGATAAATATCAACAAAACGAAGTTTTGGATCTGAATTTTTCTTTGAGACTAGCAGGTGCAGTTGATTTTAGGATATGCAACTTTCTTTTTGGTGGAAGCATAAAAATAAACCTGAGGGAAAAATCCTGGCCCACATAACTAAGGAGTGGCCACTTTCAAAAATCAAGGCATCGGACAAAGAAATGTCCCACAAAAGCTGTTGGGGTGCTCTGCAGGTAAAAATTCATATTTATGAAACAAAAATGCCATCCAAGAAAAGAATCTCCACTGAATGTTCTTTATCATTTTTTTTTGGTAAATGATAAATGATTTGAATTACAAAGATTTGAATTCCATCTTGAATTCAATTTTTGATCCTTGGCTTATGTAAAATGATACTGTTTCTGCCAATGAAATTCCTTATTAAAAGTCATTCAACTATTTGATGAAATATCAGGATATAATATTACCTCTGTTAATTAATTTTACAATAAAATACATTTAAGGAATTAAACATATGGCTTTTAAAGATTTCAATTAGTTTTAGCCTCCACTTGCCTACAGATACAAGAAAAGGTACACAGGTAAACTGGTGAGAGTCTGAGAATGTCCTTAATTGCTGCGGCGTGCTTTCCTCATCTGGACCTGTCAGGTGAGGAGGATGGTGAAAATTCTTCTTTCAACACGAGTAGTCTACCACACACATATTTTAAGAAGAAATTGTAAATGAGTTCTGAGAGTCATAAATGTGTTTCAACCTGGTCCCAGCATCTTTCTGATTCTTTTATTCCTCCCAATAGAAACTCTATCTTTAGACTAGATGCTCCAAAATCCTGAGTCCTTTGGACTAATACTCTCTTCTTCCTTTTGAAGGTAGAGGAAATAAAACCAGGTGGTGGGGAGAGAAATTCTTGAGATATTCAAAAGATAACATACATCTTTAAACTGTTGGACTCTGAGGGAAATGCAGGGCGTTAGAGAAAAAAGTCCAAATCACATTGAAGAACCTAAAGGTTCGGAGTAGTAATGGATAGCTCAGAAAACCAGAGAATATCAGTAATGCTTGAAAAAAGACAGAGACAGTGAACACATAATTTTGAGTGCCAATGTATGCATCAGAAATTCTGAGTGTTTTTTTCCACTGACTGTTTGCAAAGTGAATTCTCTTTGATGTGGACAAAACTGAGGCTGAGAACATTTAAACTGTTTTTCAAGGTAATTAAATGTAGTGAATGACAAACTTGTATTCAAAGTCCGGTTTGAATGGATCCAAACTCCATTCCCTTTTTGATATTCCATTCCTTCTTCAAGGTGCCTGAGTTTGTTGCTTCAGCAAAGAATTACATGGACGAGACCGAGAAAGTCTCCAAATGTCAGCTCATTCTCCTTTAAAAGATTTAGCCACAACTGTAGAAATATGGCCTTAGGGTATGTGATGGAATCTGACCCAGACCATGGAAAATACAGCTGTCATTACTTCTTTTTCTTTCCCTGCCGAGTCCCTAATGGAAAATGAATTTCGATTTCTTTTCTCTTGATATTCATGGTGTTTTACTTTCATAGGATTAGCTCGTGTAATTGATGTTTCCTTTAAATATAGGGTAGATTTTAATAGGGTTAGTTCCAACAGATTCACACTTCTCAATAACACAACCTCCAAGTAGGTAAAAATTGTATTAGTTTGGCTGGTGCCAAAATGTGAGTAGCTATTAATGTGTGGTCTATGGATTTTTTTTAACTGAAAGAGTGATTCTCTGATTCACTCCTGAAAATTAGAGAAGCTCTTCTGATTTCATTTGCATGTGGAGATTTTCTATTATGACTGTATTCAATTTAGCACACTGAAAATGCAAAGTCAATGTTTCATTTAATCTGCTGCCTGAGCCAGTATCTCTGCAGAGAGAGATATCCTACCTCCACATGTGCATGTGCAAGCGAGCAATTGTTTGACTATACCACTTATTAATATAAATCAACATTTACAAAGGAAGCTTTCTCAGTTCAAGCAATTCATATTTATATAAATAGAAGAGTAATGGGTTGCAAAAAAAAAAGCTCCAATAGGTTTGAGCTTCTAGAATTACCCCAAGAGTATATAGTCAGGATTGAAATATTTCAAGGTGTTTTGAGGTGGGGCGTTGATAAAGTATTTTCATGTTTGCTGAGTGCCTCTGAGCTGGTAGATTCATACTCATAAAAGCAGAAGCCAGGAATGGTTATAATACACTTAATTAACTCTAAGCTTATTTAATGCCATAGTCCAGATGAACTCTAGATAGAAAGACATAATACATATAGCTCATTAAAAAATAATTTGGATTTCTCTACTCTATATTTGCATAAAGTTCAGGTTCTCATCCTGAAGGTATTAATTATTTTCTAAAATTATTGTTGAAAAATGGATACCGATGAAAAAATGGCAATTAGAAGAATGGCAGCTAACACAATTCAATTTCCCACAACATACCCCTGCCAATTTTACATCAGGCTTTTTTGTCTTGAAGAAATATCCTTTTAAAATAGGATTCTGATATATGTGTGTGTGAGTGTGTGTGTGTGTCTGTGTGCGTGCGTGTGTGCGTGCGTGTGTGTGTGTGTGTGTGTGTGTGTGTGTATGTGTATACATACAAAAGATTTCTTGGCAAAAAGAATCAAAAAATAAAACACACAAAATTAATTTATTTGTCTCTATTAGTATGAATGAAAAATACACATGCTAGATCCTTTGTGTTTCCATAGGGAACAGCTTGTTTTTGGTTTGATTATAGTTTCGAACTCATTTCTTTAAGAGCAGCATGCTTATTTTAGAAAAATATATGCAGTGAATTAAAAGTATCTGATTAACTGTTATTTAAGAAAAATCTCATGTTACATACTATTTGAATTTTGTGGTAATTTGCTAACGGTGAACAAAGCTGGAAGTCAGCCTTCAGCAAAGGCAATATAGTAGCATCCACATATGAAAAGCAACTTGAAGGCACTACTGAACGCTTATTCCAATTTCACATCTGTCATTTTTCTCAAGTGTTTTCTCTGTTCCATGTGTATATGTCAGGTCTATTTTATGTAAAGATGCAGGCAAAGCATTGCACTCAGTACCTTATATATTTGTAAACAAAGAAAGGAAAGACGGAAAAGTAGGCAGGAAGGAAAGAAGGTGTCAGAGTGAGAAAGTGAGTCCAGTTTTTGTTCACATATTCTGGGTACGATGCTGTGTGTACAAACCATTTACATGATGTCATCTGATAATGATCATATTTGGATATTATCGTGGTTTTCCAGGATCTCTGGCAGACTAAATGAGTATGCCTTATACAAAGGGTGTGTTTAGTTCAAATATTTATCTACTCTCTACTCTGCTAGACTTTCCAAGATTCTGTACCTTATTTCGTGACTTTCTCTTTAACAAAGATAATTGCTACAAATAAACCAAAGTAGGCTAAGCCTAAAAATACCAAATAATGATGTAGTTGTAAAAATTCCCTCAGTAGCTTTTTCTGAAAATGGCATCTCCTCTCAAAGTCTCTCTCAAATATTTTGGGAAGTCTCATACAACTATTAGTTTTTTTTCTTTCTCTTCTTTACATTCTTTACATCCTTCTTTCTCTGTGTTTCTAAAGTAATATGAGAGTTAATCCTTATTGCCAACACTGTCTTTCAAAGTCTCATAAAAGCAACTGATCATTCAATTGAATTATGTTCAGATCCTACCACACTAAAGCTTTCTTCCTCTGGCAAAGCTATAGTTATTGCTATTGGTGAGGTCTCTCCATGTGACCAGTTTGCTTAATGTTTAAGCAGAGAGAATCTGTTTTTGTCTTCATTGGTAGGCTGCTGGAATACATGTGCTCCAGATTCATGCATCCATGGTAGCCATTTCATGTCTCAGTTCCCTCAAGGAGAGTTTTCTGATAACCCCTCTCAGTTTTTTTCTTGAAGTCAGGTTACCTGGGACATAAGTGTGATGCCAAGAGGCTGGGCTGAAGAATAAAGCCCCTATTCCTAACTGCCTCTTCTTTCTAAATTACATCATTATCATAGAGAATGTCTCATGTATAAGGAAAATGTATTTTCTAGGTGGATATGAAAGTAAAATAATTGCTGGTGGACTCAGCCTGTCCATTTTTCAGTTCCGCTGGAATCCTTGAGCACAGCCCATGACTGTACTGGGCAGCAGCCTCCCCTTTCTCTCCCAATTTCCAGTTCGTGTGTCATAAAGCCGATTTGCTGGACCAGATCTAATGATTTTATGCTAGTTCCATTTAACTAACGTTATTGTTTTCAGGAAATGGAGGCAAGTCAGGTAGAAAACAGGGTTTGCGTGTGTGCTCATGAAATTTCTTCTGTGCCTGTTATTTTAGAGACATTTCAATTTAGCTCAGGCCATTTTTTGCCAGTGTCAGTTGAGGTAAAGGGTTGGGGCCTGTTTATGGATAGGACAGTTTGGCTGCCTGAGAGTCAACAGTGCAACAAGGTATAAGAAAGTGTTTTGACTTAGTGTTTGGTGACATACAAAGGAAATATCTAAGGTCAAAGATGTGTGTACTTAAGAGCCAGGAGGATAGAGAGAAAGGAGTTACGAGCAGCATTCTGACTAACAGCAGACTTCGGAGAGACACAAGCAGGGAAGGTATTGTCTGTAGAGCTCAGATAAGCAACTAATCAATATGGAAAAGGATTGCTTATTAATAGTAACAGATAGGATTTTTGCAGGACAGTGACACATATGAGACTATCAATAGTGATGAATATGAGCCAATGCATGTCGAGCACAGAGGGAGGTTTCCAATGAGGTTTCCTTGGCAACAATCGAAAGGAGACCCTTTATCTAGAGTACTGAGGGCTGCTTTTTTGTTTATTTCCATGAACGTGAACTTGTCTGCTGAAAGTGCTTCAAGGACCTTTTTCAAAATAAATTGTATGTATTCTTTGAAAAGAAACATGAGCCTCAGGTGAGACATGTGTTGCCTACACTGAAGCAGAGAATTTAGTCATGAAACAATAAACAACAATGCTCACCAAATGGGGCTTTCATGAGGTGGTGTTCCTCAGCCCCATTCATTCCAGAAAGCACAAAGCATACAATGACCTCATCCCATATGGAATTTGAAACCACTGTTTTATAGGTAGTGTCTTTTCTTTTTTTTCTTTTTTTTTTTTTTTTTTTTTTTTTTGGTTTTTCGAGACAGGGTTTCTCTGTGTAGCTTTGCACCTTTCCTGGAGCTCACTTGGTAGCCCAGGCTGGCCTCGAACTCACAGAGATCCACCTGGCTCTGCCTCCCGAGTGCTGGGATTAAAGGCGTGCGCCACCACCGCCCAGCTGGTAGTGTCTTTTCATAGAAGAAATGTGATCTTTTTAATTCTATGTAGGAGTATTTGAAATATTTTAAACCTTGACGAAGAGTGAAATAACACATTTAAACATCCACTCTATGCCAGGAACAATATTGATACTATAGAAATATGAAAGGATATGTAAGAGAATGTCCAAAATGTTCATACTTACTTTTTCATTAAAAATTTTTATTATTGGTGCATGCATGTGTGTGTGCATGTGTGTGTGTGTGTGTCTGTGTGTATCTGTGTGTGCATGTTATGTGCCACAGTATGCAGCACATTGGGACTCAGAGGACAAATTTGTGGGGTTGGTTCTATTCTTGTTCCATGTGGGTTCCAGGGATCACACAGGTGTCTAGGCTTGCATGTCCTGTACCTCTACTTGATATATCATCTCACTGGCCCATGCTTTAATTTTTGCTGACTGGTAGATAGTATTGCTTGAAGATGGCCACAAGTATGCCTGTCTATATGCTCCTACTCATTTTACCTGTTTAAAAATATTCATCATGCCTGTGTGTGTGTTCATTCAGATACCATGGAACTACTGTGGAGATAAAGGGGTAACTTGTAGAGTTTATTATACGTTTCTACCAGGCTGTCATTATGGACAAACTCAATCCCAAGTGGAGCTGAATCTATATGGTACTCTGAAAGACTGGCTAACCAATGTTGTTTTGGACATCTGAAAAGAGTTCTAGAAAGAATCACCGATAGAAAAAAAGAGTGAGTGGCATATTTCTTGGTATATATATTTTAAAGAGGCTTGGGAATGATTCAAATTTCTCCAAAATCACCGAGAGAAGAACCATGACCACATCCTTGGGTTATGAATGTTATCAAAGAAAAAACAATTTACCAGGCACAAGAGATAGTTTTGTTAAAGTAAAAACTTCTACTGGCCTAGTCCTGAGCCACATGACTACTGTAGATGAATTTCTAAACAGTCTTATTAAATAAGAAACACAGAGCCAAATACAGAGGTAATAGCCGAAGAGATCAGAGAAACAGTAAACAGCCACGACTAGCCTTATCTTACCACCACCGCTGTCACTTTCCCAGAGAAAGCTTCTTCCTGTCTAAACTGTGCTTTTATTGCCTTCCTGTTCTGCCTCCTCATTGGCTCTAAACCCAACCACATGACTTCCTCTTCACTGCCTATCTATACAGACCTCCAGGTCTCTATGGTTGGTACTGGGATTAAAGGCGTGTGTCACCATCCTTGGTTGGGTCCTTGACCACACAGAGACTCTGCCTGCTATGTGATCAGATTAAGGGCATGTGCTACCACCGCCTGACTTCTGTTTATGGCTTCACTATGACCTCTGATCTCCAGACAAACTTTATTAACATACAAATAAAATGTCACCACAAACAACCTTTAGATTTAAAGATGATAAAGATTTTGTTTGTTCATTGAAGAAATATTTGCATTGATTTGCAAATACTTGCATTCATATCAGGCTGCTTTTATTTATTTTTACCCTATTCTCTCAGAATATAAACAATAATTTTTGGATATCAAAAGAAATATGGTATGCATATAAAGCTATAGCCTAAGTTATGAGGACAGGAATGGTGGTAATTTCAGGACAAAGGAAATAAAAGACAAGATATAGTGGAGACTATGAAGTGCAGATATTATATATATGTTTAAATTGGTAAGTTCATTCTTGTCCCTCAGGATACTAAGTAGTGTGTTTATATATATATACTCTTGTATTGAAATAATATTTATATATGCATAACATATATTATATATAGTTATAATTATATTCATATAGCTCATATAAAAGTAACCTATATTGTGTTTCTATATACTAATGAACTAAATTATATTAATTTTAAATAAACTATATATTATTTTTGGAATATGTATATGTACACACACATACACACACACACACACACACACACACATATATATAATTTTCCCCTTATTTCACTTAGAAGACATACACATGACTTGGGAGTATTTGAATAAATACCAAATGTCACTTAACATGAGTGGAATCCAAAGGATAATGAGCTATCACCACACTCAAGTCAGAATAATTGTTATAAAAAATGTAACACCTGTAATGATGCAGAGAAACGAACTTTCACCACTGTTGGGATAAGGTAAACAAATACAGTCACCAGGACTGTTTTCTTTACTTGCTGATGTGATACAAGATATCTGACAAAGGCTACTGAAGGAAGAGTTATGTTTCACAGTCTGAGGATGCAGTTCATCACTATATAGAAAACACAGTGACAGGAGCTGGAGGCAGCTGGCATCCGCATCATCAGTCAGGAGGCAGAGAGAGATGAATGCTTGGGCTGGGCTAGCATTCTCCTTCTTATGTTATCTGGGCAGCCTAGGGAATGGTGCTGCCCACATCAAGTAGACAGTCCCTCACAGGCGTGCTCACCTGTTTGTCTCCTTGGTTATTCAATCACCTGTCAAGTTAACATCACAATGACAAACGTTTTGGAAGTTCCTTAAAATTTAAAGGTAGAGCTGTGTATTAACCAGTGATCCCACTGCTGGATATGTAACCAGAGAAAATGAAGTCAGCCTGTTCAAGACATATCTTCTCCCTATCTTTGTTGCAGCACTATTCATAATAATATAAGTCTTGAATGTTTATTAAAAACTGGAGTAGGAAGCTTATAGGTATTTTTATGTTCTTACCTCCAATTACCTTTCCTCCAATTGCTATTTATGAGGTTGATAAAATAAACTTGCTCTTACTGGTTGTGTACTTTCAATGTCCCTTCTAAAATTTATTATAGTTCCAGGGTCACCAAAAATATCAAAGGCTTTCTTTACATAAAACAAATGAAGAAAAAAACCCATATTTCTTTAAAATTCCCATTTAAGGACTGTGATTCTCTTTTGAGTTTTCAAGCTGATGAATCAATCATTACAGTCTGCATTTGTCCCCGAGTTCATATATGGAGGCTGTAATTTATAGTATGTGAGACTGTGACTGCATTAAGAAAAAAGTCATTACAGATGTGCTGTGTGATGTCTTTCTATATGCTGTGAATATGTGTTGCTCTGTTTGGTTGATAAATAAAGCTGTTTGGCCAATGGTGAGGCAGAATAAGGTTAGGTGGTAAATTCGAGCTGGGGAAAGAGGAGAAGAATGGAGAGTGGGGCAGATGCTGTGAGCTGCCACCAGGAAAAGCAAGATGTGAAAGTACTGGTAAGCCACGAAGCCATGTGGCAATGCATAGATTAATAGACATGGGCTGAGTTAAGTTGTAAGAGCTACCTAGTAAGAAGCCTGAGCCAATAGGCCACAATGTTTGAAAATAATATAAGCCTCTGTGCGTTTTTTTGGGTCTGAGCACAGGTGGGAAAGATTTGTCCCAACCACAGGGCTGGGCAGAACCAGAGAAAACTTCTGGCTACACAGATGTAACTAAGTTTAAAATGAGTCGTCTTTTGAATGAGATCTTTTCCATTCTGATTGGTATCTTTTAAAGAAAAGCACACTTTGAATATACTAGGAGGTGCTGAAGTGTGTGTATGAGAATAAGAGCAGGCAGGTGAGCAGAGAGAAGAAGAACCACCTGCTCTCCAAGAACTCAACTCAGAGCAGGGCCAACTGCAGCAATGTCTTGCTCATCAACATCAAGTTTCCAAACATGTTACAAAATAAATTTCTTTTGCAAATCTAATCTGTGATATTTTGTTATGGAAACCCTAGAATACTATCACACTAATCTTGATATATTACCTTAATTGTTACTAATGTATATACTTATTTGTGTAGCTCTACAGAGCCATGCTTTATCTCATTACTAGAGCAATCCTTAGTGTTTCTATCCAAGTTTATCCTTAGTACTATTAAAATATTCCCTCATTTAAATCCTTTGGCACATTTATGTATTAAAGTGTTCTTAAATGCTTATTGTGACCTGACCTTTTCATGATTTGTGATGAATCCTAAGATATCATATGATTTTTAGGCATCAAAACAATCTCTCAAGATGAATAAATATCACAGGTGTATCTTTAACACCAACATTTAGTAAATAGCAATTTCCTCATAGCATTAACTTTTTATGTTTTTAATTTTGGAGAATATAATATAATTATATAATTTTCCTTTTCTATTCCTCCTTTTAAGACTTCCCACGTACTTTTAAGAGAGAAAAGGCACATGCATTTAAAATCACACTTATTTTTTATCAAATATTTAAATATTTAATCAGGTATTTAATCAGATATTTAAAAGTGTTCAGAAATATATTTATGTTTAGTTCTGAAATTACCCAATTAATTTATGGCTCATGTAAAAAAAATAGTCTTTATGTAGTGTGTTGTTTCATATTTTAAAAAACCAAAAACACAGACTCAAAAACCTCCATTCTAGATATTATTGAGACAATACTGGTTCCCAAATATAGGTTGAAAATAGAAGCATTCAGCTGTCCATTGACATAGCTGTAAGCCCACAGCTGTGATTTGGCTATTAACTTCTCTGAAAACTGGAACAGTAAAGATATTATTTTCCTACCACTTAGATCAAGATGACACAAAATGAGCATAGAGTCTTTTGCTTGGCATTTGAGGGATTCCATGAGTGTTTATTGTAGCCTGCTGTTGTTCTCTGCAGAAAGCAGAGCATGTGTGTTAATCTCTGGGTTGTCTAGCTGCATGCCAGTGGCCACTGGATAACAGAGACTTTCTAAGTTTCTTACTCCTTTCTTATTAAGAAATGTCAGAAACTGAGATAAGAAAAGAGCTTGAGGTTGGAATTTTCCTCCCATAGGAACACATATCTGAGCTCTTAGGGTTTAGCCAACTTTTAATATTTTAATGAAGGCCTTTTATGTGTCTATGCTGCTTAATATTGCAAATTAAGGTCTATTCTCCTCTCAATATGCACATGTAACTCCATTATGCACCATCCAGAGGAGTGTGGGAGAAAAGCCCCTATCTGCACAGAGCAGCACATGCTTTAAGCACAGAAGGTCAACAATCACCCTTTGACTAAGCAGGGCTACTTAATGAGAACTTCACTGCCTCAGTAAAAGTGTTTCACATTTTAGTCAAAGCACTAGGGTTGGATAATGATAAGTTTCAATATGCTCTCAGTAAAACATAATTCTATAGTTATTCTAATGTCATTCTCCATTTTCAAAAGAACAACACTTGCAATCTTTGGTATGAAGGTTAACTCAGGAGTTTCAGCACACATTTAATCTTCAGCAGTTAAACTAACTTGGTTAACTGCTACATGTTTTCCAATTCAGATTTCTATGACTTGAATTCTTTAGTTTCCTCACTATGGGCCAATGGTCTATCATCAAGAGAGAAATACTTGAAAAGCTAGAATGACCTTCTTCAGGTAGCTAATGCTTGCTTAAATGAATGAATACCTCAAGGTTTAAAATATTGTTTAAGAAAGAAATAGTTCATCAATTCATTGTTATTTCTAACAATGGATTAAGTAATAGATATGAGCAAGACAGCACTTGAACAAACCACACATTTTTCTTTGCTTGGAAATGTCCAGACATATTTTAAACTCAATAGTCCACATATTGAATGGTGTCTGTGTGTTGTTGAAAGAGCTGCTAATCTGAATACTGTAAGAAGGTATGAGTAATCTTTCATGTAAAGAGATCAGATACCTTGTATAAGAATAAATAAAGTTATATGTGACAACTCTATACTTTAAAAACATGAACAATCAGCATCATCTCTAGGATAGAGGTTATCTTAGAGGAAACTCATGAGGATGGTAATAAAATGAATATGCTGAATATTTTGGAAATAAATCATGCCCATCTGACACCATTGATGCTTCAAATGAACATGTTGAAAGTACCAAAAAGCAAAAATTGAAAGGCACCTGAAGGATCACATGGTACATACTCCTCGTTTTGTATTCAGGAAGTGGGAGATTCAGAAGTTTGTAATGAGTTTCACCCAGTAATATTTTATTATAAAGTTTATTATATCCATTATGAACCATAACTACTTATGATTACTTCGTTTGTTATTTTAATCTATAGTTAGATTACACTGAAAGAAAAAAAAAAACAAAAAAAAAAACCCACTGATGTTTTGACAAGAGTTGTTAGAAGACAATGTTGAATGGTGGAAGTTGCAGTCTATCATGGCCTAGCAGCTTTTTTCAAAAGGTTGGCGACATGGAAACTCCCACCTACTGCTGTGGATATGGCTTTGTATCAATAAACACTGATTGGCCGGTAGCCAGACAGGAAGTTTAGGCGGGACTAAGAGAGAGGAGAATTGAGGAAGGAGAGGGAGACTGCCTGGAGCCGCTGCCAGGACAAGGAAGATGTAGAGTACCAGTAAGTCACGAGCCACGAGGCAAAGTAGAGATTAATAGAAATGGGCTAAATATAAGAGTAAGAGCTAGACAATGATAGGCCTGAGCTAATGGCCAAGCAGTTTAAATAATGTAAGCGTCTGTGTGTTTATTTTATAAGTGGGTTCCAGGACTGACGGGACTTGGGAGCTGGAGAGAAATTCTCCAGCAACAACCTACCCCAGTGAAATTTCCTGCTCTCTACCTGTCCTTATCTGGAGAATGTCCTGGCCTTGGAGGACTGACCTTATCTGAAAGTTGTCTCTAAACCAGATGTCTGTTTTACTTTTAGCTTGAAACTTGGCACAGATTCCTGCTAGAAGACTTGTCCTAGGAGCTCTGCTATAGGACCCTACTGCCACATACGAAGCCTTGTGATAGGAGTGTGCCATTTAATGCAAATTAGGGTTTGTCCCCAGACTCCCCAATCCTGTATATTCCTTATATTCTGGAATAAAGTTGAACTGTTTCACTGAAAGCACCAGTCTCCCAAAGGGCTGTCTCCATTCATGCCCAAGGGACACACACAAAGTTTTCTGTTATCACCTCCATACTTTTGCCCTTGTGGACCGATGACCAACAATCCAAGAGAGAAAAGGGGACCACACATGATGAATTTAGTTATTTATCCCTGTTTTAAAAGACACAAGAAATTTTAAGATATTAAGGGCATAGAGAGATAGCCCAGTGATTAAGAACACTTGCCACTCTTACAGAAGATCCTGGTTTGCATCCAAGTATCTATATCAAATGCCTCACAGTTGCCTATATCTTTAATTTACTGGGATCAAAAGCTGTCTTCTGGGCTCCACCTCTACTGAACTCATGTGATACATACAAATACACACAGACTCATATACACACACACAATTAGTGCTCATAGTTTGACTCAGTTACTGGAGATGACATTAAAAAAGGGTTTGACATTGAAAAAATAGACTGGTGAATATGTTTTCACAGTTACTTTAGGCTGAGAGGGAGAGATTGGAGGGATAAAAAATGGGCTCTGTTAAGGACACTCACTGGGGTGTGAGGCTCATAAAGCTCCACAGTTGCTCATTGCTCCAAGAGTTCTAATAAGGTGAGAACTGTGTAGATTTGTGTGATCCAGCTCAGAAAGCCATATAACATGGTTTCTCAGTCAGAACAGTCACAACCTTGCCCATTTGAAAGAAAAAGATTCCATGAAGACTCTATATGCAAGTGTATTTAGGTAATGTAAGGCCATGTTTGAAAAGTTTCAGGCTTGGATGGAGCTTAGGAAGAAGTCCACAAGATATTTCAAACCTTATGAGCTTTCTGAGACCTGTGTCTCCAGTTGTTAAACATGAATTTTCGTTTGGAAGAAGTAAATGAAAAGCAAAAAGAAAAGCAGCAAGAAGGCTAAATCTCTCTTTAAATTTTTGTGCAGTTTTTGTTAAGTAATGTTTTCTCTCTTGGCTTGTGCAAATAGCTCAGATCTGAGGTCTTTTTGACAACTAAGGTAAAGACAAGGAAATGAATGTGGTATGTGGGTATGTGAATATGGTATATGGGTATGTGGGGGTGGGATTTATCTCATAAAGATTATATATATTATATATGTAGATATTATATATACTTATGTATAATTGTAATTACACACATATGTATCTACATGTGTGTAGATACAATTATAATTCAGGATGTTTTGCTTAAGTAGTTCACACTGCTCTATGTGCAAACCGGACAGGTATATTTTAACTCCTGCTGAGCTTGAAACTTTCTTTTACTGTGTTTTTTTCTGTTTCTTCATTACTATAAACATGCAAGGTTATAAATTTTATGAAAAGACAAAGTGAACTGGCATATCTATTTAAGATAAATGATGAATGGAACAAGTTAATCCATTTAATTACTGAGGATGAATCCTTCAACCTATTCAAGATTTCTTGTATTATTTGCTTGGGTAAGTCTTGGTATTCCACTGATAGTCTGCTGAACTACACAGGTTTCCCTGAAGTAAATGACTAGATCCGACACAAAGACCATTTAAATGTTCAGAAAAAATACTTAGGTAAAGTTTGATGCGTTAAAATTTTACAGTTTTTATTTTCTAGACTAAAGATGTCAAAGCTGGAATGGTTCAGGTGTTCTCTGAGTGAGAATTAAGTAAGAAGCTGTGCATAGTCATCTTTGTTATGAATTTGAGCAGGCAGTGAAATATGAGGGGGAGCTGGAGACTAGGAAAAAGGGGTGAAGAGGCAGAGACACCACAGAAATGAGTCAATAAGAATGACCAGGAGGTGAAAGGGAGACTGTCTAGTTTCCTAATGACTTTCCAAATTCCTGTTGTTATTGTTGTGATTAAGCATGGAAAAATAAGACTTTGGACATAGTCGTTTAAGTTTAATAATTATTCATTTAGGGCAGAGACTCCCTGCTCTAACAGAAACCATGCTGGCCACCAGAAGTCCAGATCAGTGCCTGACCCAATTGTCACCAGAGAGGCCTCCACTGGAAGTTGATGGGAGCAAATACAAGACCCACAGACAAACAATAGATGGAGAGAGCACAAATTGGAGATCTCCATACTGACCCTCCCCTTAGAGATTGAGGAACCCCATGGAAGAAGAATTGTAAGAGCCAGGACTGGTATTCTCCTCATATACAAAGCAAGATTCTGAGCATTGTGGATGGAGATGTTGCTAACAAAGATGAAGCTGACACTGATACACTAATGGAGATGCCAAACTGAGAATCAAAATAAGATATAAATGCATAAATGCATGACTTTGCTTCAACTTGAAATTTATCTGGGGCCAATACATTCAATCACTGCTAAGTGAATCTTGTACACGAGAGGAGTAGATGAAGTGAATATAAGATATACTAGAAGCAACAAATAACATGATACAAAGAATAAACAGAAGTGAATAATATCATAGAGCAGAAAAATGACAATCTCAAATATGATGGTCAGGGGGTTGGGGATTTAGCTCAGTGGTAGAGCACTTGCCTAGCAAGTGCAAGGCCCTGGGTTCGGTCCTCAGCTATGGAAAAAAAAAATCAATATATTTCCGGGCGGTGGTGGCGCACTCCTTTAATCCCAGCACTTGGGAGGCAGAGGCAGGCGGATCTCTGTGAGTTCGAGGCCAGCCTGGGCTACCAAGTGAGTTCCAGGAGAGGCGCAAAGCTACACAGAGAAACCCTGTCTCGAAAAACCAAAAAAAAAAAAAAAAAAAAAAAAAAAATATGATGGTCAGAATAAACCTTAGGGGAAATTTGGTATTTATACCAAGACTTAACAGATGTGAGGAATTAGCCATGAGGAAATCCCAAATAACATTCCAGGCAGAAAATCTAGGCCCTGGGGGGTATTGCATAGGATTTGGACTTATGTGTGAGTAATGTCAAGGAGATATATACTACTTGATTAAAGTGATCTTAATAAAAAAGAAAGTGTTAAACTATGAAGGTACAGGTTTTAGAGGGGAATGGCAGACACTTTTGTCTTTGTGCATTATTGGCTATACCATAAAAAGTGGTAGAAACAAAAGCTCAGTTCTGCCTTCAGCAAGAACAAGGACGGCGATAAAGGGACATGGAAAGATTACACCCAGGCTTCCAGCTAAGTTACTGACGATCTTCATCCCAAGGTGGGGAAGAGCAATTCCACATGGAAGATCATGAGTTCTGTTTTAAACTTCTTGTATTTCAGAAGCCCATGAAACTTTCTGAATCAATAGCATGTAGGCAGCCGTAAACACAAATCTTGATAGTGATGAGAAAACTGGGTAGAATGCATCAATTTTACATGTCATTTGCAAGCATTATATTTACAGCTACAAAGTAGAACAAGTTCACCAAATAAATGAATACAGATTAAGATGAAAATACAGACTAAGACTGAACTCTGGAATGAGCTAAGTTGATTGAAGGAGAGCATGATACTTGCTCAAGTACAAAGTTCTTATCAAACAGGTTATTTAGAGTGAGGAAAGTCTTTGGAGACTGAGATAGCTCAGCAGGGGAAAATGCTTGCCTCACAAGCCCGATAATCTGAATTTGCTCCCAAATATCCACATAAAGAAGTCTTCTGCCTTTTACACAAACACTGTAGCATAACCACAGTTACACTTGTGTATGCCCAATAATAATAAACGAAGTACATTTCAAAAGAAAACTTCATGGTAAAATAACATTTAAATTGAGTTCTAAGAGAAGGATTTTTCTAATGGGCAAAGTTGGAAAGAAGTGGGTTACAGATAAAAGAAGGGGAATGGGAATATATGAATGAGGATCAGCAGGTATTTCGCTTAATTAGATAATCATATATTTCAAAGCATATCCTTGACTTCAATAGATAACATAGACTTTAGGCTGCAGCCAGTGAGAAACTATGGGAAAATCTTTGCACAGAGGATGATGGTGAAGAAGAGTGGTTTAGGGGGATTAATCTGTCCGCTCAGTCTGAATTAGTTTCAAGGAGCTTGAATTTTGTCTTAGATTTAGAGAATTATAAAATAACGAAAGACTGTGTCCTTTAGTGTCTCCTTTCAGACTCCCATCTCTCTCCTATCTGTGTTTTAATGGCCCACAGAGAATTGTAGATAAGCCCTACTTCATATTCTATCATTTCCTTCACAGCTCCAAGCACGTAAGCATCATCAGTGTAGGTGCACTTTCTACTTTGTCTGTTAATATATACTCACATTCTAGAATAGTTTCTGGAACATTGGAAGTATTAAAAAATAATGATTGATTAAATGACTCATTGGGTGAATTCATCGAGGGACCGAGGCTCTGAAATTAGATGCATACGGTAAAGAACCACATTCTGTAAAACTGTCTCCTACCTTTGACTACTGTTTTTTCATAATGAAACATTTTCTGTAGTGGTAATAATTAAAGGTTTTATGTCTGCCTTGGAAGTGCTGGGGAGTTAAGGTTAATTTTTTTTTTTAAAATTATGTTCTAAAATGGATGAAGGACAGAAGCAAGAAGAAATTTTAAAAGTTCCTATAAAAACTATTTTAATAAAGGTGAGCTACTTATGTCAATGTTGACAAAACCTAAGGACATAATCTAACAGTTAAGACGGTGTGTATGGACTAGGATCGGGATAAAACAATCATGAGAGGTTCAATATGGCCTCACAATTAACTGTAAGGAGGGTAAATAGTTTCATATACCTAAAACTTGATATATGAGAAAATGTCAAGCTATGAATTGAAATAGGGAATTTATTAGTGGAGTTCTTTTTAAATATCACCTCTAAGATGGAGAATAAGACAGTTAGAAATGAGGCTAAAGTAACATTTTAGATGCAGACTTGCTAGGGAATAAAAAGAAATGATACAGTAAGAATCATATAAAAATAGCATAAAAGAAGAGGAGGCTTTAAGTAGTGGGTGAGGACACATGGTTTGGAATATAGGATGAGGAAAATCATCCCTGTAACAAGACAGAGGATGTGTAGTTGTAGAAGGTCAGAGGAGAATCTGAAAAGGACAAGATCAGGCTACCAAATATCGAATACTCTACTAGATGTATAAAGGTCATGAAAGAATTGATACCAACTCATTCTTAGCCTTCAGGATAAGGGTTTGAATTCTGTGGCAAGACTTATCAGACAATAAAGAGTGGGAATAAAAGAGAGAACTGTGGTAGGCCATTCTTGTAGAAGGATTACTATTTTTTTTATTTTAGTCAATGCTAAAATATCCAATACTTTAACACTTTTGACTTCTTGGTTTATAAAATCTTTTCTCTAAAGACAGCTTGTTTTGCTGAGTCTCAATCAATTGTTCTTCCCTTGATCAATTTAGAGGATAGCACTGCAGAGTCCTAAATAGATAGACATATTGTAAAAGAGTTAATTAGGGAAAGTATTGATGAAAACATGATTTGCTTCTGAAGTTTATCTACCAAAATGGATATTAATCACATTCTTGCAAGAGAGCTGACTCAATACATCTATTTTCTGGTGTGCCAAGTTGTGGTGATTTTCTAAGTATTGTTCGTAAGACTCTTGTGATTCAGTAATGTAACTGTCTTGATCTTATCGTGACTTTATTATATGGGAGAACATACTCATGTCTAGGCAAGGAAATAGACTTTCAGAGAGTTTTCTTGCTATCATAGAGCCTGGGACAACCTATGGGTGACTCAATGTCTGCAAAGCAATTTCTGTGTGTCTACCTACATGTGGAAGCTACCTGTCAGTTCTTAAGGGTTCTGTTGTTTGTTTTCTTTCATTCATTCAAGTCAACACAAACATATATTTATCACTAAAGCTCAATTGTGATTATTGTGTCTTTAAAAATGTTTTGAGGGCTTGTTTTAATTTTCAATAAAAGCTGTTAGAAATTTCTTTTCATAATTAGGACCTAAACTGGAAACTAAGAACATGTTACACTCTTTGCATTGGTATATTTTTTTTTGCAGCTTAAAAATAGGGAATCTCTATCACAGCAGAAATTGCAAAGACCCACCTCGCCCTATGGCTGACATATTCAGCTTCATTTAGTTTTTAAAATTATACATATAAGTTCAATAAAGATTTTTCATATGGCTTCTGTCAAGAAAAATAATCTCATCCAATTTTTGGTGTTGCAAGAATTTGAAGTGTTTTTGAATATTATTATAGTAAATGACTGACAGAGATAATAGATGTTGTCATGGCTGTTATTCCTGTGCTTTAGAGATTGAGAAATTCTCCTTTATAATTGAGTTATTTTAGCAAACTATTCACATATAATGACTTTTTACAAGTGACTTCTAGAAATACATTCAGGAAATCTTTGATTTGCTATTAATAATAAATGCTTTTCAAAGATATAAATGTTTGATGTGAATTCTCACAAAAATCCCATGGGTTTTCCTAATACAAATACAAAGAACATTAATAAATACACCAATCTTAGTTAAGTCCTTAAAATCGATAGTTATACCATGTATTTATGAGGATTTATATTCATTTAAAAATTATTTAAAAGTTGCAATTTGGATGAATATTTCTAAATGTGTTACTCAGCTCTCATTACTGTGAAGTACTTGACAATGATCATTTTATAGAGATGTGAGATTTATTTTTGTTTATAGTCTTCATGGCTTCATTCTATAATTGGTTGGTTTTATTGCTTTTGGGCAATTGGTAAAGCAGAGAGAATGTCACGGCTGCAAGGTGGAGGAAAATGAGGAAGATGAAGAAGAAAGGAGAAAAAGAAGATGACTAAATGAACAGAGAAGATCAGGGTCCCATGCTTCATCTGAGTGTGTGCATCTGGTGACTAGAGTATCTCCTCTCAGGGCTCACTTCTTAAAGTCCCTACCTTTTTCCAATAACACCGGGTTGTGGACAAAGCCTAAAACATAACATTATACAAACAGTGTGACCATAGAAATTCAGTCTTGATCCAAGTAGTGAAGTGTAAATTCCAGAAGAAGTCATGATTGACATCATAGGTGGAACAATGAAAATAAGGTGACCTACCTATTGAATGAAAGCTTTCTAAAGAGCACACATATCAACTATATAGAGTGTTACTTTAGTGAAGCTTTCACTTCACTGCTGAATGATCAGGGTCAATGAGTGTGCAGATCCATCACAGGAGAGGAAGACAGCAGGAAGTAACCAAAATTCATCTTGAAGTGGAAGCTACAGAGTTTCCAAAAGAAAGCCAGGACTTGGAAAAATTCCACAGAAGATGTGTGCAGTCACATGGCATGATATCATTAATAAACCATTGCTATACTATTTTAGTATTTTAATATTGTTTGAACTTTAGATGCCCCTAATATACCATAATCACACATATATTTTGGGAAAATGGAATTTTATTAATTTTTTCCCTCACATATATATGTCCTTTCTCTTTGCCTAAATGGTATTGTGCCATAGACTTTAATCATTTCTTATTTTATTTTTAGCTCAACAGTATGTTTTTTAATTCCATTTTATGTTGCTGAAAGTAATTTGGCTTATTGCTTCTACATGCTACCATACATTTTATGGTATATACTTAATACCATTTACTCCTGCTTCCATGAGTATAATTGAATCTGGGGAGTGAAATTTCTTTGCCTCAGTGAATTCCTGGTCTGCTTTAAACCTAAATAATCATTAAAGGTCATTGTAATCTGAGTTCTCTGTGTGCAGCATTAAGATCACAGAACTGTTTAAGTGGTTTTAAAATATTTTGAATCTAAAAATCCCAGACTGTTTTTTAATGGACTAGAATTGCTTTAGGAAATAACTGTCTAGGTAAGTTCCATCTTGTTGGTACCATCTACAAATAAGTAGAGCATCTCCCAAGTAGTTCCGTGTGAGTTACCCGATAAACTGCAGGTGGCTTAGAAAATAATTTTACTGAGAGCTTCATCTGGAAAGACTTCTCCTACGAGCCTTTTTATCACATACATTTGACATATAAACCAATGAAAATCAGCCGCAACAACAACAAAAAGCACCAGTAAAATGCGTAAGAGCACTGACCTGGGTGCTTGGGCTCTCAGTCTGCCTCTACCACTCACTGGCAGTCATGTTCTGCCAAGTTCCCTGTGCCTGTCCCTTTGGCCCTTGTCATTGTTAAGACAAGACGTGTTGATCCTGGTAAAAAACCATAGAACACCACCAAACATATCACAAGCAATACATACATTTACGACAAATATAATGCATTTATAGAACAAGTCTCCTGTGATTAAATCTGATTATTCCATTCAATTGAACTTTCTATGGCCAATGCTGGTTATGATATATTAAATCAATATGATCTCCTTTGAGATATGATTGGAATAAGCTGACACCAAGTGTTCATTTCTTACATAATCATAATGCTCATAAACTCATTGAGCATGGAGAGATATTTTCCAATAAATGAATCTACTGATTATTTTTTTTATTATTAACCCATATGTCTTGTACAAAGTAATGGGTTTTATTATTTCATTTTCAAACATGTGTGTCATATACTTCGATCAGATTCCCCATTATTCTTTCTTATTCCCCACTCCTCCTGTTTATCTACTTCATCTTACCAAACATCTCTTTTGGCTTTCATGTGTTATACTTTAAATAGTGTTTATAAATTAGCTGCTTATCATAGTATCCTATGTACCATGTTTGGTTTTCCATCTGTCGACTGATGGACATTCAGATTGCATCTATTTCTTGACTTATATTGTTAGTCACCCTGTGAACATGGGAGGACAGATACCTCTTCCACAGACATATTTCCTGTACTTTGAACCTATACTACTCAGCCACCTAGAGAATGAAAACTTATCATTTTTAATAATGTATATGGAGCTAGAGATACTCACACTAATTGAAACAAAACAAGTGGATAAAGGTAAGTGCCAATTTTAGACATATTTGGAATCTAAAGCCAGTTGGTTTAAAAGAATTTGAGAGTAGAACTGTAGTTATCAAAAGTTCAAGATATTTTGTTGTACTACCACATAGAACATTGACTATAGATAATAATAAAATAGGACTCAGTATAAAAAATGATAAATTTTTGCAGAGGTATACTGAATCAAAATTAAAAATTATATAAAGTACATGTTACCTCATCAATATGTCCATTTTTTTATTTCTTTTTTATCTAGTAGTTAATAGACTTAACAGCAAATGAGTGTGGGGATGTTGAGAAGCTTCACAGAGTAAGAGAGCTCCTTGCTCTTGCAGAGAACCCGAGTTTGGTTCCCAGCAACACTAGGTTTGTGACAGCCACCTGTAACTCCAGATCCAGGGTTTCAGATGTATGCCCACAGATGTACACATCCATTTACACACACACACACACACACACACACACACACACACACAGTACACATGAAGAAAAAAAAACTTTTTAAAATAATAAATAAGTAAATACAAAAATGAAAGTGTTCATGTATCATTTTGAAGCTGAGAGTCACTTATGTTTAGCAGCCACCAAAGAAACAGATCCAAAAGAGGGAATTCTGTGGACAGCCCAAGTGAGCATATCAGTAGATTCTTCCTGACAGTCTTCAGGGAAGAGCCCAACCTGCTAATACAACACTCATGTCTTTTTTTTTAAATTTTTTATTTATTTTTTTATTTTATTTTACAATACCGTTCAGTTCCACATATCAGCCACAGATTCCCTTGTTCTCCCCCCTCCCGCCGCCCTCCCCTTCCTCCCAGCCCACCCCCCATTCCCACCCCCTCCAGGGCAAAGCCTCCCCCCCACCCAAGGACTGAGATCAACCTGCCTGCCTGGAGTGAGTCTACCAGGTTGATCTCACTCATGTCTTCTTCCTCCATAATTTTATGAAGAGGCTGTCCTCAGCTAATCTATGTGTGGCAAATTTATCCACAGCAATGTAAAACTGATAGACCAGAGCATACAATTACAAATCTAAGTAAATACAATAAGAATAAACACAATTTAAAGAGACAAATTTTTTAAGAGACTATTTTGCTTGACTTTAAGTCTGGTTAGTTTTTAATGAAATAACAAGAATACTATTTTATACAGAAAGAAAATTATTTATGGAAAACGTGTATAATGTTCCAGTAAATGAAGTTTCCTTGATTTAAACAATATTTTTATGGCAGTTATTAACAAGTGAGCAAGACAAAAATAATCACTAAATCTTCCTTGTGAGCTTGTGTCCATGAAGACTCTAGTCCAGAACACTGAAGATGTCTTACATCTCCCTACCCTTGCCATACTCACCTCATTAGCATTAAGTCACCACAGTCTGTAAAGTTTTCTACTGTGGACTTTACTATGCTACATGGCATGTGTACTTTTTAAGTCAAGCTGCATCCACTTAGCACAATATTTTCATGATCAAAGTTTATACAGCTAGGAGTGTAATTGATGGCAAATTTAAGATTCTAGGTTCAAGTGATTAAAGAATTACTTATTTTTCAAAGCTGCTGGACTTCTTTACATGTCTACCAATATTGTATCAAGGTTCTTATTTCCCCAAATCTGCACCTAAAATTATTATTAGAATGATTAAATCTTATTCTTCCTTCTGGGTCTGGTTCATATGTTGTTACATCTACAGAGTCATTTCTGATTCCTTAACAAAACACATTTAATCCAAATTTTAAATAGTTTCTATTTATTTCTTAGGGCTTATTTGCTTTTCTGGTCAGATACTTGTTAGCATACAACTTATTGTCCGATTAGACTTTGGTATTCTTATAGTAGGGCTTGTGTCTAAACCTCATATGATCCTGCAACCCATCACTATATTTGCTGGCAGGAACATAAGAAGTCTAGATTATCTCTGCCAAACATTGTACATTAGAAAAAGTATCATATGATGTAGTTCAATGTAATTAATAGTTGATGACAATGTCTGCTAGTATTAATCTAGGAAGTTTTTCTGTTTTATTTGCATTTGCATAGGCATGATGGATTTATCACAAATCATAGTCTCTTAGGATGAGTGTAGTTGATTTTTTTATTCTTTGCTCCAAAAAATATATATGGAGACTTATTTTTACTTATAAATGCCTGTTCTTAGCTTGGCTTGTTTCTAGCCAGCTTTTCTTAAATTATCCCATCTACCTTTTGCCTCTGGGCTTTACCCTTGCTTCACTTTTGTGTATATTTTCTTTCCTTCCTACTCAGTGTCTGGCTGTGTGGCTGAGTGGCTGGCTTTTGGCACCCTCCTCTCCTCCTTTTCTCTCTCTCCCTTTTTTCTTTTGCTCCTTCTGTTTGTTCTCTCTGCCTGGTAGCCCCATCTATTCCTCTCCTGCCTATGTACTATGTACTGCCTGCTGGTAAGCTCTTTATTAGACCAATCAGCTATTTTAGACAAACAAAGTGACACAGTGTCACAGAGTTAAACAAATGCAGCATAAAAGAATGCAACACATCTTTGCATCATTAAACAAATGTTCCACAGCATAAATGAATGCAATGCACCTTCAACTAATATTCTATAACATTTCTCCCTTTTTGTCTAAGTAAACATGAAAGGTTTTAACTTTAACATAGTAAAACTACATTCAACAAATACAGTTATCAAATAAGAATTATATTTACAATATTCAGTCCATTTGCATTCAACAGTTTCAGAGAAAATACTCCATTATCTATCTTATCTTTATGATTTTAGTGCTTTATACCTAATTTACTTTCCATTATAACTAAGGAAAACTATAACTTTAATTATTTAGTTTCTAACTCCATCAAAGACCCAAGGAAGATGTAATACTACCCAATTACAGGGGTATCTGGCTGCCTCGACAGTCTCTGTAATATTGGGGCATCTAGCTTTAGCCTATAGGCCTAGAATACACAGCAGACTTTTCAGTGAAGCAGGAAATTTGAAGGACTATCCCACTGTGTATTGGCAAAATTCATCCATTGCCTTTCTCTGTGTCCTGCAGAATGTCTGGTAGACTCTTTTGTGAAGAAAGAATTTTGAAGGATTGTCCTGCCTTGTTTTGGAAAAGTTCAACAGTCTTTTTACAGTGTGTCCTACATGTCCAGGTTATACAGTATATTGTTGGCAGTCAATTAAGAGCAGTTTCTTTGCCCAGAAGCTAACCTTACCACAATGAAAACAAACTCCATAAAGAGTTTTTTCAATGCCCATGATCTTCTCTGAAGTAAATTAGTGCTGCCAGGAGCACATCTGTCTTATTTTCATAAAAAACATAGGTTATTAAACATCTTAAATGCAATATTCTGTGTAGGTCTTTGAAATGTTTGAAAATCATCTATCGGTCTAAATATGCCTGTTTAATTTTGAAACATACCGAATGTGACTACATGTTTGGTTATTATAGATTAACTACTAATCTAATTTTTCAATTATACATTGCATTTTAAGTGAGCTGCATAAGCACAATACCCCAAACAAGATTAGAAACATTATATGCAGTATAACAAAAATAACTTTAAGTTTGTATCAATGTACCAAAATCCATGCCAATGTAAAATGTCTGAGATTAATAGTTGTCTTTTTATCCTATTTGCCTATATTTTCCCTAAGTGATAACAAACATCCATAACTCACCAAATGACCAAACACTACTCATACCACAACATAAGGATCGATATTAAAGGATTGCAGCATTAGGAAGGTTGAAAACCACTGCCTTAGATTTTGTGGACTGAGTCTGTGACCTGGGGCAATGTGGATACGATAAACTCCTTAAGATGAGGTTCCCTGGAGGAGATGGAAATGGGGGGTGGGCCGGGGGGGGAGGGGGGAGAGGCGGGAGGGGGGAGAACGGGGGAATCTATGGCTGATATGTAAAGTTGAATTATATTGTAAAATAAAATAAAATAAATTCAAAAAAAAAAAAGATGAGGTGGACAATCTACTTCCTGGCAAAATATATGTTCCTTGGAAAGTTGGGTCTTTAAGAGTTTCACACTTTTGTAGCTGGGGTTTCTTTTTAAAAACATTTATATTATATTATTTTTATTATTATTATTATTATTATTATTATTATTATTTATTGTCTTAAATCTATTTTAAGATGTGATTCTTGGACTTGGCCATGTCTGCATTCTAATGCACAACTCTTTATGTGCCTGGAGACAGAAATGGAAAAACCAAAATGATTTTTAAAATATTCTAATATATAGAGTTATTTCTGGATGCATTTTGCAACTTGCAATAAGTTTTGGCCATCCATGTTAGACAGGCTGTGTAAGATAGATGGCGTGGCTCTGTGACTTTTGCCTCTCTACTATAGCTTACCTTGAAATATATTCAGTTCATGCAGATGTATCTCATAAATCACATTGCCTTTGTGCTCTGCACATTATCATCTGACACTAAAATTCCACATAGTAACCTTGCATGATACACATAATAATATAAAAGTTTAGTAACTATGAATCTACTCAACTCCATGATTATGGACTTGAGAGGTTTGATCTCCAAGAGCAGGAATATGTGGGTAATGATAATATCCCTAAGTAGTAGGAGATACAGTGCCCCCAGTCTACAAAAATAAAAATTCATTATAGGCTCTTCAGCAGAAGAAAATGTGGCTCTTGTTAGGTCTATTTTTTGAAAGTTATCACACTGAAAGGGGAAAATAAGTTTATTCTTTTGTTATTTATTTGTGAGATATGAAAATTTTTTTGCAGATTTATTGATTACAACTTCTAAGTATTTTGCATATCTATTGGCTGAATTTTGTTTGTGTAAGCCTTTACTCTTGCATGGGCAGGATCATGGTGAAAAGAAAAAGTTATATTGCAGAAAATGAACTGAAAGTAAAAACAAAGTTTTGTAGACATTCCATCACTTGCTGGTATGAAAATCTCTTTGATCCTCAGGTTTCTTATCTAACTACCAGAAGTATTAATGTTTTTCATAACAGATTTATTGAAGGTATTAACTGAAGAATCCAATGTGCTACACAAACAGTCTAAGGACATGTTATTATGAAACACTAGGAAGTATGCTTTGGAAAACCTTCTCTCCCTAACTGCATCAGAAACATTCAGCGAAGCTAGAAACACCACCTTTCCACAGCAGGGATTTCTACCTGAGTGACTCCCTAAGCTGCCTTTTTTTGGAAGATCCCTGGCCTTTGATAGACAGTGCGGTGGTTCCTCTGTAGAATCCCCCCTCCATCTAGACACAAGTGCTTCCCTCACAGCCCCTTCCTTGTAATTTCAGCCTTTTGGCTTCCCTGTTGCACAGTATACAATACAGTTCCTTATTGTGATCATTGCATCTGGCTTTTTCTCAGAAAATTGAAAGCACACAGAAAGAATTTCCATAGGGAATGAGGGGCTCACAAAGGCACTTTGAGCAAGTTGCCACTGGCTATTCTTTTATGCAAAATTACACCATCATATTTTCAATAAAGACGGAAAAAAATGCTATCAGCACTGCCATACACCCCAATGGCTGGTGACAAGAGAGCAACATTTCTAGCTTGTTCAAGGCAAAAGCATTTGCTGTCAGAACCAGCCTGCTAGTCACCATTGTTCCCAGTTGTAGAAATTGCCTCCAGAAGCACCTAAGTAGCATGGCTGTCAGCCTTCTCACCTCTGAATAAGACAATAAAAAGTAGGGAAAGCAAGTTAAGGTAGCTGCCATAATTTCTAGACAGTTCAGTTCATCTTGTGAGCTTTTCTTAAATGGCCCTGGATCTTCCCACTCCCAAGCCCTAGTTCCCCTCACGTTTGTCAGCTGCTGAGCTCCACCATATGCATTAACGATGCCACAAAAGGAGACAAACAAGTCTCACCTTGTGGGCACCATCCTTAACTAAGCTACAATCCCTTTACCTATTGACAATCAAGTTGATGTCTCTTGGAGAGGCAATAGAAAGAAATTATTGAGTATATATATTCTGAAGAAGTATGTTGTATTTATTGAAAGAAATACTGTAAGATATATTTCATTGATCAAGAGAAAGATGAAAAGATGAGCTTATAAATTGAGAACTAAGTTCTATTGGCTTTTATTGGTGTAAGCAATTGAAGTATTTATTCAAGTACAGTGTTCTGCAGAAAGCAGTAGTGTCCATTTGAGCTCTGTTGTGACTGCTGTAGGACTGAATCTTTATTTGCAACTGAAGGTAAATTAACATACAGATTATTGCCACATTGGAACACTGTAGTCTTCTTAGCCTAAGGTAAAATTCC
>CABHPR010124440.1:3206-40779 GCA_902168415.1 Peromyscus melanophrys | reverse complement strand
TTCATAATGTCATTGTTTTTTACTGCCGAGTGTATATGTGTTTCATTATGTATATGTACCACATTTCTTTATCCATTCTTCAGTTGAGGGCCATTTAGATTGTTTCCAGATCTGGCTATTAGGAATCATGCTGCTATGAACATAGTTGAGCAAGTGTCCTTGTGGTATGATTGAGCATTCCTTAGGTATGTGCCCAAGAATGGTGTCATTGGGTCTAGAGGTGGACTGATTGCCAATTTTCTGAGAAAATGCCATATTGATTTCCAAAGTGGCTGTTTAAGTTTGTACTCCCACCAACAGTGGAGGAGTGTTCCTCTTGCTCCATATCTTCTCCAGCATAACCTGTCCTCAGTGTTTTTGATCTCAGACAGTCTGAGAGTTGTAAGGATTGTTTTGTTTTGCATTTCCCTGATGACTAAGGATGTTGAGCAATTCCTTAATTGTCTTTCAGTCATTTGAGATTATTCTGTTGAGAATTCTCTGTTTAACTCTGTAGCCAATTTTTTAATTGGATTGTTTGGTATTTTGAAGTCTAGTTTTTTGAATTCTTTATATATTTTGGAGATCAGCCCTCTGTCAGATGTGGAGTTGGTGAAAATATTTTCCCATTCTGTAGGCTGTTGTTTTGTCTTATTTACTATGTCCTTTGCCTTACAGAAGCTTCTCAGTTTTAGGAGGTCTCAGTTTTAGGAGATTGTTGCTCTCATTCTCTGTGTTACTAATGTTATATTTAAGAAGCCGTCTCTGGTGCCAATGCATTCAAGGCTACTTCCTACTTTCTCTTCTATCAGGTTCAGAGTAACTGGTTTTATATTGAGATCTTTGATCCACTTGGACTTGAGTTTTGTTCGTAGTGAAAGATATGGATCTATTTGCAATCTTCTACATGTTGACATCCAGTTATGCCAGCACCATTTGTTGAAGATGCTTTCTTTTTTCCATTGTATGATCTTGGCTTCTTTGTCAAAAATCAGGTGTTTCTAGGTGTGTGGATTAATGTTAGGGTCTTCAATTTGATTCCATTGATCCACATGTCAGTTTTAATGCCAATACCAAGCTGTTTTTATTACTGTAGCTCTATAGAAGAGCTTGAGGTAAGGGATGGTGATGCCTCCAGAGGATTCTTTATTATACAGGATTGTTTTAGCTATCCTAGGTTTTTTGTTTTTCCATATGAAGTTGAGTATTATTCTTTCCAGGTCTGTGAAGAATTGTGTTGGAATTTTGATGGGGATTGCATTCAATCTGTAGATTGCTTTTGTAAGATAGCCATTATTGCTATGTTAATTCTACCCATCCATGATCATGGGAGATCTTTCCATTTTCTGATATCTTCTTCATTTTTTTCTTTGAATACTTAAAGTTCTTGTCATACAGGTCTTTAACTTGCTTAGTTAGAGTTACCTCAAGGTATTTTATATTATTTGTTGCTATTATAAAGGGTGATGTTTCTCTGATTTCTTTCTCAGCCCATTTATCATTTGTACATAGGAGAACTACTAATTTTTTTGAGTTAATCTTGTATCCTGCCACATTGCTGAAGGTGTTTATCAGCTGTAGGCATTCCCTGGTAGAATTTATGAGGTCACTTATGAAGACTATCATATCATCTGCAAACAGAGAAAGTTTGACTTCTTCCTTTCTAATTTATATCCACTTGATTTCCTTTTGCTGTCTTATTGCTCTAGCTAGGACTTTGAGTACTTTATTGAATAGATATGGGGAAGGTAGACAGCCTTGTCTTGTTCCTAATTTTAGTGGAATTGCTTTGAGCTTCTTTCCTTTAATTTGGTATGAGCTGTTGGCTTGCTATAAATTGTCTTTATTAAGTTTAGGTGTGTTCCTTGTATTCCTGATCTCTCCAAGACTTTTATCATGAAGGGGTGTTGGAATTTTTTTTTTTCGAGACAGGGTTTCTCTGTGTAGCTTTGTGCTTTTCCTGGAGCTCACTTGGTAGCCCAGGCTGGCCTCGAACTCACAGAGATCCGCCTGCCTCTGCCTCCCGAGTGCTGGGAGTGCCACCAACGCCTGGCGGGGTGTTGGATTTTGTCAAAGGCCTTTTCAGTATCTAATGAAATGATCATGTGTTTTTTTTTCTTTCAGTTTGTTTATATGGTGTATTACATTGACATACTTTTATATGTTGAGCCAACCTTGCATCTATGAAATGAAGTCTACTTGATCATGGTGAATAACGTTTTTGATGTGTTCTTGGATTCAGTTTGCTGGTATTTTATTGAGTATTTTTGCATCAGTGTTCATGAGGGAGATTGATCTGTAATTCTCTCTTTGTTGCATCTTTGTGTGGTTGGGCATCAGGGTAACTGTAGCCTCATAGAAAGAGTTTGGCAGTGTTCCTTGTGTTTCAGCTGTGCAGAACAGTTTAGAGTATTGGTATTAGCTCCTCTTTGAAATTCTGGTGGAATTCTGTGATGAACCCATCTCGTCCCAGGCTTTTCTTGCTTGGGAGATTTTAATGACAGTTTCTATTTCCTTAGGAGTTATAGGTCTATTTACATTGTTTATCTTATCTTGATTTAATTTTGGTATATGGTACCTATCCAGAAAATTGTCCATTTTTCTTAGATTTTCCAATTTTGTGGAGTACAGGTTTTTGAAGTATGACCTGATAATTCTCTGGATTCCCTCATTGTATGTTGTTATGTATAGTGGGTAGTCATTCCAGCTTGGATCTGGAAGTTCCACCCTCCACTGAGGCTTCTGTAACTGTCAAGCCTACAAGGTGGGGCCAAGAGAGGACCCTGAAGACCCAAGATCCAGATGCGCTAGCTCTCTTGGATCCTGGACCCTGGACGCTGAAGGTAGACTGAGCCAAGTTCTCCAGAGAACAACACTGGACTGCACCACACCTTTCCCAGACCCTGTTTCCTATCCGTTCATTTGTAAGTTACCCCACAAAATAAACCTCCCTTTTAACTACATGAAGTGGCCTTAATAATTTCACCAATAGTTATGTCTTCCTTTTCATTTCTGATTTTGTTAATTTGGATGTTCTCTCTCTGCCTTTTAGTTAGATTGGATAAGGACTTGTCTATCTTGTTAATTTTCTCAAAGAACCAACTCTTTGTTTCATTGATTCTTTGTATTGTTCTCTTTGCTTCTATTTTATTGATTTCAGCTCTAAATTTGATTATTTCCTGGTGTCTATTCCTCCTCGGTGAGTTTGTTTCTTTTCATTCTAGGGCTTTAAGGTGTGCTGTTGAATTCCTAGTTTGAGACTTCTCCAACTTCTTTATGTTGGCATTTAATGTTATGAATTTTCCTCTTAGGACTGCTTTCATAGTATCCCGTAAGTTTGGTTATGTTATGCACTCATTTCACTGAATTCTAGGAAGTCTTTAATTTCTTTCTTGATTTATTCCTTGATCCATTGGTGATTCAGTTGAGCATTATTCAGTTTCCACAAGAATGTAGGATTGTTGTAATTTTTGTTGTTGTGGAAATCGAATTTTAAGCCATGGTGGTCCAATAAAATACAGTAGGTTATTCCAATTTTTTTGTATCTGTTAAGATTTGCTTTGTGACTGAGTATGTGGTCGGTTTTAGAGAAGGTTCCATGAGTGGTGCTGAGAAGAAGATATATTCTTTTGTGTCAAGGTGAAATGTTCTGTAGATGTCTATTAAGTCCATTTGAGTCATGACATCCATTAGATTCCTTATTTCTCTGTTAAATTTCTGTCTGGCAGTCCTGTCCATTGGTTAGAGTGGTGTCTTTAAGTCTCCTACTACTGGTATATGGGGTTTGATGTGTGGTTTAAGCTTTAGCAATGATTCTTTTACATATGTGGGTGCTCTTGTATTTGGGACATAAATGTTCAGAATTGAAATATTTCATCTTGGTGCATTTTTCTTGTGATGAATATATAATGTCCTTCCCTATGTCTTTAGATTGACTTTAGTTTGAAGTCTATTTTGTTATATATTAGGATAGCTACACCAGCTTACTTCTTAAATTCATTTGATTAGAAAGTCTTTTCCCAGCCTTTTAATCTGAGTTAGTGTCTGTCTTTGAAGTTGAGGTGTGTTTTTTGTAAGCAGCAGAAGGATGGATCCTGTTTCCATAACCATTCTGTTAGCCTGTGTCTTTTTATAGGTGAATTGAGTCCATTGATACTAAGAGATATTAATGACCAGTGATTGTTAATTCCTGTTATCTTTTGGTGTTAGTGTGTGTGTCTGTGTGTGTGTGTGTGTCTGTGTGTGTGTGTGTGTGTGTGTGTGTGTGTGTGTGTGTGTGTGTCTGTGTGTGTGTATTTCCCTTCTTTGGGATTTGCTGGTGTGAGATTATCTATTGCCTGTGTTCTTGTGGCTACATCTAACTTCCTTAGGTTGGAGTTTTTCTTCTAGTACTTTTTGTAGGGCTGGATTTGTGGATAGGTACTGTTTAAATCTAGTTTTGTCTTGGAATGTCTTGTGTACTCCATCTATGTTGATTGAAAGTTTTGCTGCCTATGGTAGTCTGAGCTGGCATCTGTGGTCTCTTAGTGTCTGCATTATATCTGCCTAGGACCTTCTGGCTTTCAGAATCTCCATTGAGAATTTGCATGTTATTCTGATAGGTCTACTTTTATAAGTCACTTTGCCTTTTTCCTTGCTGCTCTTAATATTCTTTCTTTATTCTTATGTTTAGAGGTTTAATTATTATGAGGCAAGGGGAATTTTTTTTTTGGGGGGGGGGGGGTCCAGTCTATTTGGTGTTCTATAACCTTCTTATATCTTCATAGGTATTTCCTTCTTTACATTGGGAAAGTTTTCTTCTATGACTTTGTTGAATATATTTTCTGTGCCTTGAGTTGGTATTCTTCTCCTTCTTCTATCCTTATTATTCTTAGGTTTGGCCTTTTCATGGTGTCCCAGATTTCCTGTATGTTTTATGCTATGACATTTTTGGCTTTGGTGTTTTCTTAGACTGACAAATCTATTTCCTCTATTTTATTCTCCATGCCAGAGATTCTCTCTCCCATCTCTTCCATTCTGTTGATTATGCTTGTATCTGTAGTTCCTGTTCATTTACTAAGATTTTCTATTTCCAGCATTCCCTCGGTTTGTGTCTTCTTCATTTCAATTTTCAGGTCTCAAACTGTTTCCTTTACCTTTTTAATTGCTTTTTCTTGGTTTTCTTTAAGGGATTTATTGATTTCTTCCAATTTTTGTTTGTCTTTTCCTCAATTTCTTTAAGGGAATGTTTCATTTCATCTTTAAAACCTCTATCATCTTCATAAAGTTATTGTTAAGGTTGCTTTCTTCTGTTTCTTCTACATTATAATATTCAGGTCTTGGTGTTAATATAACCGCTAGGTTCTGGGTGGTGCCATATTGCTCTTTATGTTGTATGTATTTTTGCAATGGCATCTACCCATCTCTTCTTCCAATAGGTACAAGAGATGTCTGTGTCTGAGGGAAACATTTTCACTCTCATACATAGATTCTAGTTTTGCATATTTAATTTCTATGCTTGACTGAGAAGGTATATAGAAGCTAGGGAACTAGAAACATATGTTTGGGGTAGAATGTTTAAGGTAGGAGGGAAGTAAAATGCAAGTAAAATGAAACTGAAGTTAGTACTTGGGGCAGAAAGAATCCATCATGGAGATGAATGAAAGATGGGAAGTTTGCTGCTATTGGAAGGTTTTATCAGAATGGAAAGTACACAAAAACCTGTATAGGAGACTATAATCTTCCAAAAATAGACAAAAATTCAGTTAGAATGACAGAAGATTGCTGTTGACATGAACTGTGACTGGGAGAATACCAAAGGGTGAAGGTTTAAGTGAGAAGACTGAGGATTTGGAAGACAAAAAGGTAGGGGTGACTTGATCAAAACCATGAATAGATGAAGAAAGCTTATGGAAATCCACTAGTTTATAAACACACACACCAACACACACATATACACATAAACACACACACACACACACACATGCATGCACACACACATGTCCACAGAGAAAGAGAGAGAGACAGAGACAGAGACATAGAGACACACAGTTTGAACAGAAACACTCTGCCTATGTGAATGACGCTTCTCCCAGAAGATATGTTATTAAGTGTAGACCTCAGTGCCCAGCACACAGTTCCTCCCTATGAGTATTGATCAGGAAGTCCTCAGAGGCAGCCAATGCAATAAAAATCATTGCCACTAATTTTGGTTTCCCACTATAACTGGATGGTAACACCTCATTGCCAAAAACACTATTTACTTTGGAAACATTATAGAGAAGCCAATCTTAAACATACACTGGTTATGTGCTAGAAGGTGCTATTCAGACTGCTAATGGGCAACAATATTAATGGTCTCACCTAGCACTGGATCCTGCATGAAACAATATTGACTGGCTAGCAAAATGTGCTCACTGATACAATAGTGGTATGTTGGTTATGGGAAAACCAACTGCTTTCCTACTGAATATAAGGCCAGTTTCATAGGATACATTTTATGTCTAGTCCTAAAAACCTGGTCAAAACCCCATGACTAGCCATCACAGGTCTGTGAGGAACAAGAAATCTACTGCTGTTGTTCTACTAATTGATCTTGCTGCCAAATTGCCTTCTAAATTGTCTTACTTACACCCATAGGTTTGTGGTGCACTCAACAATGGCCAGAGAGGCTTTATTTTATAGTACATGGTTGTTAATATAGAGACCTACATCTGGTCAAAATGCTGATCTAAATAACACCAAATGTTCAGCTGTGTTTAGGTTGTGCCTACAGAGGTCACAGAGCAGGATTCAGAAACACCTACTGGAAATTTCAAGGCAAAAGGAACCAGTGGCAGTTGATGGCTGTTGGAGAAGGGAAAGTTACTCTTCTTAATGACTATGACAGATGGTAGATTCCACATATACTAGTGGGTCATCAGACACATAGGAACCTAAGGACAATAATAATTGGGCTCTAGATGTAATTAATAATATTAATAAAAGGGAACATAAAGTTGGAAGGGAGAAGGGATAACAAATACTAGGGGAGTTGGAAGGAAATAGTAATAAATGGATAAGATCAATATATGCTATATAAAGTATGAAACTTTCAAAGCGTAAAAATTATTAAAATAAAAAATAAAGGACCAACAGCAGTCCAAGGAGGTGATTACACCCACATCTAGCCTAGTGAACTATGGTTTAGTGGGGTTGCTCATAGCAGCATGGACTACTTCAAGGCAGCTCTGTTACTGAAATCCCCACTCCAGGATGAGTGGGGACTCACAAAAGCTGTATCACTGAAGTTAACAGCACAACATGCAGTCAGCCCACTGAAGATGGTCTAATGGCCTCAGCAATTGTTTACCAATGACTGAAGAAATTCCTTGTGAATCTTGCAACTTTTTGAGTTCTCTAAGCCTTTGAAGTTTTCTTTCTTCTCTATAAAGGAATGGTTTAATTCTTCACACCACAAATATTCTTCACATAATGATATTTTTAATATTGTCAAAGTATGCTGAATTAAACACTTCTTCCAATACTGGCAAACATTTAAGCTTGACTAAACATTTTAGATGTTAGTGTGTTTCCTTTAATTAAACCTAACTCTAATTCACAGTATTAGGTAAATTATCTTTGATCTGATTTGAGGAATATTCAAACAAAACTTGACTGCAACTTTAAAACAGTAGGTTAACATGTTTACAAAGCTGGGCAGTGGCTCAAAATATTTAAATTTGAGTAGCAGACATTCTTATCCTTTAGGAATCATGATGGTCCCTGCTTCCCAAACTGATGCATTTGTGATATGGTTGACCTATATTTGAAGTGCAGGTCATCTCATTACTCTCTAGTCTAGAGTGTAATATGCTGGGCTTTCATATTTGAAGCAGACATAATCACAAATGATAAACTAGACCTTAATATTTTGCTCTGGGTTATCTTTTTCAAATAGGACCAAAACATAAATATTAACTTCAAATTTCTGTAGGAAATTTACAGAGTTGAAGAAAAACAGTCAAAGCAAAAAGCAGACAAAGACATAAAGCTCCAGATGCAGTAATAGCTACACAAACAAAACTCAGAGTGGGCCATAAAAAGGGGAGAAAAGAGAGGCCTCACAACTGAACCATATCTGTGAGTTTCTCAGTGTTTTCACATGGATCCATTTATTTAATCTTTATACCAAACTAATGAGGTTGTTAGTATATATATATATATAAAAAATATCACACACATATATATACATATATATATATATAAATCTTTGCCACTTTAAAGGATATATATATATATATATATATATATATATATATATATATATATATAAAACATCAAGGCTCAGATGCCAGAAGCAGACAGAATCTCCTCTCATTGCTCAGATGCCAGAAGCAGACAGAATCTCCTCTCATTTCTCACAAAGAGTTTTTGCTTACACTCTATGTCAACAAGATTAGACTGTCCTATACATGTTAAGTGAGTAGAATTGAAAACTCTTTGTAACTGTTGAGTATTGAAAAGTATTTAATTTCCTCATGTGAGCATTTACAAGGACCAGAAAGCATCCATGATAGCCGACAGGATCAGGGAGCCTGAGCTGTGCACCATCCTTATAGGCTGTGTAAGTTTGCAGAGAAGAACCATGAACATTATACATTGGAATGATCATGAGGATATATCTGTCCTGCAAAACATTGATAGCTAACTGTCTAAAGGCAAAGAACAAAGCAGATAATCTCTCAGGATCCTGCTACTTATTCTGCTTTTTCTTTTTCCCCTTAAAGTAAGTCAAGCCCTGTAGGAGCCAGGCTTCTGAGGCATGCTAGTCCCATTCTGTGTACTTCCTGTGCTTGCATTCTTCTCTAAGAGCCTAATTCACACTCAGGCAGGGACTTGAGACCACAACAGAATACACATGCAGCTAAAACCTCTTAAACCCATTTTCATAATGGAATGAAAAGAAGGTTTTAGAAAAAGCAAATCTTCACCAAAGAATGGAAATGAAAGGAGTGAAATGTACTGACAGATAGTTTACAAGTTTTATAGTAGGCTGGAATTCCCAAAAGCAAATAAAACAGAACCAAGGTAGAGCGCGTTAGGAGTAGTACTCAAGGGGAGTGAGCAGGCACTGTCTGCATTTACTTTCAGTCATTTTACATGCACCAAATTACTTGACAGAAAACATTTTTGTAATATATAAAAAGACAGCAAAAGTTCTATATGGAATACATACGGAAATTTTAGAAAAATTCCTTGACACAAAAAACAAAATGAAAGGATAGTGTTTATAAATTGAAGAGTACAAGATTGGTGGTATAAACATAATTTAAACAATGTCTTTGAAAAGACATTTTAATTCAGTCTTGTGGCCTAAATGGGCTTTCTCTTTGGATAAAATGAACAGGGGAAATTTGTGTCTGGAATTGAAAACTGGAGGATTCTGAGCCACCGAATAGATATTATGAAGACACCACAATATAAAGACAAAAATAAGGACTTTTGTTGTATCACAGATGTCTTTAATTGTAACATGAGTGATTTGTGATGATAACTCTAGATTTATATACACATCCACACACACACACACTCACATACACTCACACACATACATGATAGGCTTGTTAGGACAAAGAAAGTGCAATACTCAGAATGAAATAACCTATTTGAAGTTATATTTTATGAATTAATAAGAGGAAATTAAAAAATATGAAACTAGTAACTTACACGATTTTAATGTTAATGAGGATTAAAAGTAAAATGCTTAAGATAATGAAATAAGGCTTTCTCTGTTCTCTGCTTTCGCCGATATGCTGTATCTAGAGCCAAGCATCTTGCACCATACCTTGGAAAACCAAGAAAATCAAGGACTTTCTGCTCACAGCCAGGCAGAGGGATGCCAAATCTGTCAAGATCAAGAAGAACAAGAATAATGGAAGGTTCGAAGTTCGCTGCAGCAGGTACCTTTATACCCTGGTCATCACAGACAAGAAGACCCAGAAATTGGAGCAGTCTCTCCCACCTGGATTGGCAGTGAAGAAGCTGAAATGAATCAGACCTCTGCATTTGACTATAAAAAATGTGAAAAGCTAAAAAAAAGACAGAAAATGAAATAAAAATTATAAATCCTTCTATTAATAAATAGTGATCATAAGAAAAGAATTCTCAATTCAAGAAAACTTAACCTAGAACCTGCTACTTAATTACTAAGAAAAAGAAATTCTCTTATAGATGCTTGTAAAGCATCAGGATAGAAGAAATAATGCAAGGGACAACTGACGTGAGGTCTATAGTTTAGTGGTCATGTAATGCATTTAATAGTTGTTAATAATCTAATAATTTCAAACCTGGGACAATTAGCTGAGGTGTCTATTTAACATATCAAAGCAGACCTGGCTGCAAGTTTTCCCTACAGTCCCTCAGTCCCTACCTGTTATAGGGCTGGCATACACGGCCCCTTACCCTGAATTCTCCAGCCCAGGGACTAGGCTGCCATCCCTTCAGCTGCTTTTCTTTACATAATCCAAACATTTTGGTTCCCTGGTTTATTCTCCTTTGGATATCCTGGCTATTGCACCTGGTTCCCCTTTCTCCCTTCTCTCTTACCTCTCACCCTCCTCACATGGCACAGATCAGTCTGGTCATGTCCACTCTGGACTCTCTCAGATGTCTCTGCCTCTGGCTATTGTATCTGGAGAGCTTCTCTCCAGCTCCTGCCAAGTCTCGGCAGTCCTGCAGCCCACTTATAAAATAAACACATAGACCCTTATATTATTTAAACTGTTTGGTCTAATGGCTCAGGCTTCTAGCTATCTAGTTCTTACACCTTAAATTAACCCATTTCTATAAATCTATACCTTGCCACATGGCTCGGGGTTTACCAGTACCTTACATGTTGGTACTCATGGTGGTGGCTGGCAGCGTCCTTCTGACTCAGCCTTCCTGTCCCCAGAATTCTCCTCTCTCCTTGTCCCGCCTATACTTCCTGCCTGGCTACTGGCCAATCAGTGTTTTATTTATTAACCAATCAGAGCAACACATTTAACATACAGAACATCCCACAGCAGGCTAGGCTCTCATTTTATCTACAATAAACTTTCTCCTTCCCAATACCTAGGAGCAGTCATATCCATTTCTTTTTCTTTCTTTTTTCATTCAATAATAAATGTAATTAGCAAATAAAGTATTTTATGAAAAATATGGAGCACAGTAATCCAGAGTTGATTTCATAGCCAGGAAATGGTTGGCCTGAGTTGGAGATGTGGCAACAGAACAGGAAGGATGGTTTTTACTGAGAAAATGTGACGAACAATGACCTGAAGTAAAAGAATTGCAAGCAAATGTTTTGTTTTTTCCTTTTCTTTAAAGATTCTTCCAGGCAAAAAAAGATATTTACAACCAGATGTTAGAGCATGGGTTTGCTTTGGATAATAGGGAGAAAGGAGAGTTTTTTTCACCTGGGAAAAGCATATAATAGTCTGTGTGCTTCATGGTACAATGCATGGCAATCACAGAAATATATTTTCTTACTATTGTACTGACTGTGATATCCAAGTCAGGGCATCACTATGATGTTCTAGTAAGGCCTCTGTTCCTGTCTGGGTTCACAATGGATTCTAGTGGGGGCCCCCAATTCCTGTCTAGGTTCTCACGTGACACAAAGAATGAGCTCTCTGTCCTTTAACTAGTTCATTAATCCCATCACAAGACTTGAACTCCAAGACCTCATAGACACCAAAAATCATAAACATCAACACATGGTAAGTTAGGACTTCACAGTTGCTTTGCTTCCTGAGCTGATTTCCCTGACAGCGCCTGTTTTAACTTCAGGCCAGAGAAGCTGCAATGCTCCAAACTTCCACCATTAGTCACCACAAATATTTCAGAGAACATTCCACAAGCCCATATTTCTGAACAATGAAGCTTTTGAAACTTTAGAGCTCTATTTTTTTCTAAAGCATGTGAAGTAGCATTGCTTTCAACAACAGTGGCAGTGCTCATCTGGATGCCCTTTGTCTTTCATTTGCTGCATTTGATTCTTAGCTCACAGAGACAATTAAAGCCCCTCTCAGATGACCCTCCTCCTAACTATGAAGTGCAGTGAGAAGGGTCAGGTAATGAGAGGGAAAACAGATTGAGCAAGGGAGTATGTCATGGCAGCGTCTATAGGGGCCTCTAAAGAAGAGCTCTGAGGGCAACGATTAGAAGAAAAATAACCAGAATCGCAGGCAGCAGGAGCACAGGTGTGTAGACTGACAAGAAAGCTCAGTCATAGTTTAAGCTGCTAAATACAGAATAAGGTTCATTTTAGAGTGCCTAAGCAGGGCAACAGGAAAGAAGGATAAAAGGCTGTTAAGGATTTGAATCATTACCTTTCTGAAATGTGAGAACTATCATAGTAATATATTTCAAATGGGAATAAGTTTAATATGCTCATATAAAATAGATTCCCTGCAGTTTGGTCACAGATTAATATCATTATCCATTATATAACATCAGTTTGCTCTTATAAAGGAAAGTGACATGCACATGTTTGTTTACATAAGAATTCGTATATGTTCCAAAGCATCTTCCTATTATCCCCTTACTATACTGAGATATGAAAGCATCAGGTTTGATGGGAAGGCAGGGGAAATGTGTATGAGAAGCAGAGAGTTCTGGGTTTGAGTCTCATTTCACAGAGCTGCTTCTAAAGTTGTGCTCTTCCCTTTGGCATTACAAGACAAATATTGATGTTGGTAATGCCAGTGATGTTAGTATAATAATGTCAGGAAATCACTGATTTGTATTGTGTTTTACTAAGACATACTACTGTGTAGAAGACAGACATAAATGGTGTATCTGAGAGACTCTGTTCCTAAAGGCATCTTAAGTCATATTTCCTATTTATGCAGCCCAATAATCTAACTGTAAAACCCCTAGTCCCAGCCTTCCATGCAGACTTGAATTTAAAAGCAACGAATCGTCCTAACCCTAGGACTTCAAGTTGTTTTCAGAGACAGTCATAAAATCAATTTTGAGAACAAGAGAAGTCTCCAAAAGGAGTTAGGTATGAGGGAAGCAAGAAAATCACAGCCATGTTTGTCCAGATGGCCAGAATGTCCGTTTGTGGTCAAATTCTTGAGCTTAGACAGATTGTTCCCATTGCAAACATGTGTACTAAAGATCTACATCACCAAATTGTCTTTATTTTGTTATAATCTTGTTTATATTGTAGTTTTGATCCCTCTGTCTTTGTGGATTTTTTGGGGGGTATCATAGAAAAAGATACCCTAAAGGAAGATCTGGTCCAACATGTTTGGGAATATGACACTCATCACATAAATATTAATAAAAAGTTATTTCTGTGTATACAGGTATGTATGTGTTGTTATAAAAATTTAATGAAATAATATAAGAAATAATCAAAGCAGGGTTCAATGGAGAGAATGACTAGTAGTCACTAATTGAAAAATGTTATTTGAAGTGGTAGAAACACTTAAAATATTCTTTTTTAAAAAATACATAATATTTTGGACTTGACAGAATATTTTAGCATGGTAGTTCAAGGACTAAAACTGGGCCTTTACATCAATATAAGAAGTCCTTGAAAATCCCCAATGCAGAACCCATCGGGCTGCTGTCACCTTTTGGGAAAGTTCCGTTCAATCTTTGTCAGGAATATTTGCTTTGCTTTGCTAAATAAACTCCTGCTTAAACTGTGTCTCTTGTTTAAATTCTTTCAAGAAGACAAGAACAAAGAGTCCCTCTGTGGTGATATTACAGAACTAAAGACAAAACGAATTAAATATCTCCTGAAATAGTATAACTTCATAGAAAATATGATTATTTAAAGGTTTTGGATGAGGGATGATAAGATCAATGTGGCTAAGGAGTATATTAGAATAATTATTAATACCAGGGACAGACAGTTAAGAGCTTGGAGGGGGCTTTAAGGAAAGTTCAGACTCTTGTGGAAAAGTCTTTTTTGTACACTGTGAAGATATATCACCCTGATTGGTTTAATAAAAAGCTGAGTGGCCAAAAACTAAGGAGGATTTCGAGGCACAGAGGATGCTGGGGAGAAAAAGAGGGAGACACCAGGAAACACAGAGACAGCAGCATGAGCAGCATGAGTTACAAAGAACAGGTAACTGAGCCATGTAAAAGAATGTAGATTAAAAGATATGAGTTAATTTAAGTTATAAGAGATAGTTAGAAACAACCATAAGCTATTGGCCACAATTTCATCATTAATAATGAGTCTTAATGTTATCTTTTTGTGATCTGGTGGCTCAAAGAAAAATCATCTACGTCAGAGCCCAGCACCAGAGACTGACAAGGTGGGGCTTGAAAGAGACTAATGAGGACCCACAGGAAAGGAGTAGAGATCCCTTCTTATAGCTCACTGAGGTTGGGTGTTATGCTTATAGAAGAAGCTTGCAGCTAGGCTCTCTGATTCCAATACAGAAGGCTGAGAATTATCAGGTGCAGAGCAGGATTGTGGCATCATTATGACCCCCAGTCATGTAAACTCAGTTCCCCAGGTGATGCATACAGGTCCCCGGAAGTGTGTTAGCTGGAGATTTACAGACAATGTCCTCAGTAAGATGCCTGCCAGTATCTCTGAGAGGGGAAGGGATGCTGCAGAAGTGCTGTGCAAGGTGCTTCAACATCTTGATCTTAACATGTTAGGTGATTTGTTTTTATTCTACCTTGTATCAATCATGTCAACTGGAATTCATAAAAAGAATACATTCTCCCCCTTTTATATTACTTAATAATAAAATTAGTGTGGGAGATTTGGAAAGCTATTTCAATGAAAACCCAACTAAAAGCCAAAAGTACAATACCAAATTTATTTCTATATTATTTTATTTTTGGAATTAGGACAACAAATTCCAGAAATTATGTTTTATTCCACGCCGACCCTTTAAGTCATGGTAATACTACTGCTTCATCCATCCATACGTTGAAATTAGAGGGGTGAGTCATCATGTCCAAGTCAAATAATTCCTTTTAAGAAAAGGAATTGAACAGGTATGTAATTATAAAAATAAACCCTGCATTCTCTCGGTTGCTTCTTCAGTCATTATGAGTTTCCTTTGTAATATGGAGCTTTTTAATTTTGTCAACTCACACTTGTTGATTGTTGATCTTATTTCCTGAGCTCCTAATTCAGAAAGTCCTACTCTGAGCCGAGGTCTTGAAGCAATATAGAGACACTACTCTCTTAGATGCTTTAGAACTTCAGGTCTGACACTGAGGTTTTTGATGCATTTGGAATAGAGGTTTGTGCAAGAAAAAAGGAAAAAAAAATCATTCTCTTAGGTGCTGATATTCAGTTTTCTCATCACCATTTGTTGAAGATAATGACTTTTTTGTGTTTTTCGGCTTCTTTGTCAACAATCAGGTGGCTACGCCTGGGTCTTCCATTATAGTCCATTGATGTAAGTCATTGTTTCTTTAGTAGTAGCAGGCTGTTTTTATGGTTCCGTAAGTATTAACTTGAAATCAGGAATGGTGATACATCAACCAGCATTTTGTTTTTCCTTTCAGTTTTTTTTTTTGCCTATCTTGAGTATTTCTATATGAATTTTAAGATTATTTATTCAATTTCTGTGAAGAATTCCATTGGGATTTTGGTGGGATTGCATTGGACCTATAGGTTGATTTTGATAGGATATCTTTTCATAATTGTGAATCCTACTAATCCATGTACACGGGGATCTCTCAATCCTCTGTGTCCTCCTCAATGATTTTCTTCAATATTTTAAAGTTCTCACTGTGTAGCCCTTTCGTTTCCTTGGTTAGGTTTACTCAAAATACGGTGCTATACTGTGTACCCTAATATATTGTGCACCCTAATAAAGCTTATCTGATGATCAGAGGAAAAAGCCAGCCACCATATTAAATATAGAAGTCGGGCAATGGTAGCACACACCTTTAATCCTAGCATTTGGGAGGCAGAGATCCACCTAGATCTCTGTGAGTTCAAGGCCACACTGGGGAATAGAGCCAAGCATGGTGACAAAAGCTTTTAATTCCAACACCAGTTAATCGTAAAGGTCTGGAGGTCTGTACAGACAGGAAGTGACAGAGCTGAGCAGGAAAAGAAAGTGATATAGCTGGGCGGAGAGAGGAAGTAAGATTGTAGGGACAGAAAAGCATACAGGTGTGGGTATACAGGAAGTATGTCTCTTTGGCTGAGGATTTTTAAGTGTTAAGAATGTAGCTGTTTTTTTTTTTCTGTTTTTCTGATCTCTCAGTTTTTACTTCAATATCTGGCTTTGCATTTTTTATTAATAAGATCATTTAGCAATTCATCTTACACCAAAATATTTCATATTTTAAGAATATTGTCAGTGGGTTAATTTTTATGATTTCAGTACTAGTCTCTTTGCCTTTAGTATATAGAAAGGTTGCTTGATTTAGGGATAATTTTATAAACTCCTACTTGGCTAAATGTGTTTGTAAATAGTAAGAATTTTTTTATTAGGGTCTTTAGGGTTTCAACAAGGAACATTGCTCTCATATTATCTTTTACTGCTTGTATCTCTTTTATTTCCTTCTCTGATAGGACTTCATGCTCTATATTGAATTCTTACTCTAGCTAGAACTTCAAGAACTGAATAGAATAGGATAGGTGAATATGTACAACTTTGTCGTTTTCCTAATCTCAGTATACTTTTGTTTTTCTCTGTTTACCATAATGATGACTGTTGATTTGCCATAGATAGGCTTTAACATGGTGATATATGTTGCATCCATTCCTGGTGTCTCCAGAGGTTTATATGGTGGGATGATGGCATATATCAAAGATTTTGCTTGTTTGTTTGGGTCAATAGAAATGAGTGTAAACTGGTGCATCTTCTATGTAAATCAATGTGTTTTTCCCCTAGGAGAAAAACAATATATCTTCCATATTACCCTGATATACTGTTCCTGAACATATACCCAAGGAACTCTATTTCCTTCTACAAAGACACATGCTCATACCTGCTCATCTGTGCTCTATTTTTAAAAACTAGATCACTGAAACAGTAGATGTTCATCAACTGAGAAATGAATAATGAAAATGTGGCACCTATATACGATGCATTTTATTTTCTGTAAAGAAAAAATGAAATTATAAAATTTTCAGGTTAGCAGAAAGCTGGAAAATGTACTGGGTAAAGATACCCAGATCCAAAAAGCAAATGTCACATGTTCTCACTCATATGTGACTCTTAAGATTAGTGTGTTTAACTTGGAGTACCTGTAGAATACAGGAAACTAGAAACAGATTGTCTGATGAAAGAGAAGAAATACCTTAAGTGGAAGGATAGCTGTAGCATGAATCCTAATTGGTCTTAATAATAAAAACCTGGAGCCAGATATCAAGGGTAAGTGCTGAAAGATCAGTAAAGGAGCCAGCCGCTAGAGAGGCTTCTTACCTCTACCAAATCCTCAGCCTGAATGGGCAGAGCTCCTGTCTCCACCCTGCCTTATCACTTCCTCTCTCCATCCAGCCACATCACTTCCTGTTTCCTCCTCTCAAGTGCTGGGATTAAAGGTGTGTGCCACCACTGCTAGCCTCTAGTGACCAGCTCTGTACTCTGATCTCCTGGAAGGCTTTATTTGTGAGAGTGCAAACAAACTATCACCACAGACAGCAGAGCACAAGTGATATAAGAAGAAAAGGGGAGTGTGGAAGGGAATTTCAAGTGGAAAGAGGGATGGGAATGTGAGACTCAGTAGGTGGTTGGCATGTATAAAACCAACACTAAGAATGTTAAAAAGTCCATGTGAAAATACAGTGTTTTACATCCTATATTTTCTGTAAAAGAGTTTAATTGCAGTTACCATGCACGGGGAATATTTTCCCATCCCAGAAGCCAATACTTGCAATTAAAATGTCTAATGCCAGGTTTTAGATCATTCCCCTGGAGTTGAACTGTCCCAGAGACCCCTAGAGCAATAGAGGACATTGCCATTATTGTTAATTACCCATCAGAAACTGATGATATAACCCTGTTGCTGAAGATACCTCATACTTCCATCATTGTCATGGAAAAATCATCAAGTTGTTGATGAAGAGGAAGCTTTCTGTCTTGTTTTAATGGTATTGGAAGATGCTATGCAGGTTTCTATAAGACACAAGAAATCAACAATCATACCCATTCATGAACCCTGTGAAGTACACTGGGAAAGATAGGCCTACTATTGTAAATCTGGAAGAGAACTGTGGTTAAGGGGCTCACAGGCATCGGAGGTGAACCTACTACTATTACTCTGGTAACAGACATTGTGGCAAACTGCCCTCCAAATCTGTACCTCTATATGCAGACATTAGTATAGCCTTTAGCTTTCAGCCTTTATCAGAAAAGTTTCAGTGTGCAATGGATAGTGAAACATACAACTGCTCAAAGTATAGCAAATAAGTTTCACTGGGGTGCTCAACACAAATATGACATCTAAATGGCACTCTCTCCATGCTCAGGGACCATTTCAGAAAAGGGGGTGGGAAGATTAAGACCATAAATCAGGGAGAATAGGAGTCACAGACATGGTTATTGTACCGGTACTACTGAGAGTAGATAGTTGAGGAGACAGGCTAATCCAAGGCTTTCTCAAAAGCCCTGATGAAAGAATAAGGGAATATTAATTCTTTCCTTTTTCCAGGAGCAAGATAAAACCTGGTCTGGGACAGAGACCAGGGCTTTGAAAGAATTAAGGTTTTTGTTTCTGGGCACCTGATTCTTCCTGATAGAATATGTTTACCATTCTTAAGGCAGATGTGTCTGAGGTATCCTGTGTTCTCTTTGTAACCATTGCTTAATTAGTTTTCTATTGACATTGCCCCACGTTCCCCTTGTAAATAATATATAAGACAATGTACTGAATAAACTGCTTGGCTGAGTTATCAGATTCTGCAGCATATCCTGGTCTCAACCTATGCCTTCTTTATTTTGTCCTCCCCAATCCTCCCCCTCAACACCTCAATACTGCAGACCTATTTTCCTGAGGTTGCAGGTCAGGTGATAGATTCTGAGAGAGAGGACGTCAATTTTATTTAACAATGTTGCACCTGGAATATGTAACATACTCCAGTGAGTGGTCCCTCTCTCAAGAGTGTATAGGAAGCACAAACTGGACTTGTTGAGATATTAACCAAAAGCAAAGTGAAGAGGACAGGAAGTTGGGGTGGTAAGGAGGTGGGGTATATCTGAAAGGGTTTAAGAGGAGAACTGGGAATATGAATATGATTAAAATAAATTATATGAAATTCACAAATAATTAATATAAATATTTAACTTAGAAAAATGTAAAATATAAGAATGAAAGGCTTAATGTTAATCATACTTAACCACTCCATGCACCATTAAGTACATTAGTATCTTTAACATACTTAATGTAATAAGAATATTAATAACATATGTACTAAATAAAACCTTGTCTAAGCAACATAATTATATTTTTTTTCTTAACCTCAGTAAAATGATGTTGAATATCAAACATGAATGTATTCTATTCAGGGAAGTTTAAGAAAGGTGACTATGTAGTCTATTTAATATAGCATAGATTTCCACACAGAAAAGTCTAAAATTGAGGGAGCAACAGAAACAGACATAGTGACCTCATAGGCAAACTTTATATAACTTAATCATTGACCAAGTTCAATATCCTGGAAGACGTGAGTGTTCATTTGGACTTTAGTTTTTAGAGTTAGAGAAAGGAAGGTAAATGCCTTAAGGACAGTGTTGCTGGAGAATTTCTCTCCAGCTCCCAAGTCCTGCCAGCTCCCAAGTCCCGCCAGTCCCAGTACCCACTTATAAAATAAACACACAGACGCTTACATTATTTAAACTGCTTGGCCATTAGCTCAGGCCTATTATTGTCTAGCTCTTACTCTTATATTTAGCCCATTTCTATTAATCTCTACTTTCCCACGTGGCTCGTGGCTTACCGGTACTCTACATCTTCCTTGTCCTGGTGGCGGCTCAATCTTTCTCTCTGTTAGTCCTCCCTATACTTCCTGTCTGGCTACCGGCCAATCAGTGCTTTATTTATTAACGTATTTGTCATACAGAACATCCCACAGCACTTCCCCTTTTCTTCTTTTTCAAAAAGGAAGGTTTTAACTTTAACATAGTAAAAATACATATAACAAAACAATTATCGAGCAAGAATTACAGTTACTATATTAAAGAAGATATCCTATCTATCTTATATTTGTGAGTTTAAGGTTTTATATCTAACTTATCTTTTATCATAACTGAGGAAATTACAGCCATTCCAGCTTTGATCTGGAAGTCCCAACCCCCATTGAGACTTCGGCAACTGTCGTGCCTACAAGGCAGGGCCAAGGAAGGCCCCTGGAGACCCAAGATCTGGATGGGCAAGTGCTCTCTCTGTTCCGGGACCCAAGATGGTGGAGGTGGACCCAGCAGAGCTCCAGAAAACACTGCTGGACTGCGATACACCTTCCCCAGACCCCGCGACCTACCTATCCCTTCATTTGTAAGTTACCCATTAAATAAATCCTCCTTTTAACTACGTGGAGTGGCCTTAATAATTTCACCAATAGGACAGGGACACAGGGAACTTGGCTCCAGCAGTAAAAGTTGGGGTAAACTCATGTGAGAGAGAACTTAAAAGATTGATGAAGGGGTAGAGGAGAGGGAGTGAGAGGATGTGATAGAAATCTGAGGAGTGGGTTACAGTGAGGGAATGCCTCAATGACTTGAGTTTGTCTCTAGACAGTGAACAGTGTAGATTGAGGAGGACATCACAGGTATAATTAAAAGTGATGTCTACAACCACACCAGGAAAAGTATCTGAACTTTAATTGTTAGTGATTATTGAGCAGCACATGGCTGAGGAGACTGTCTAGTTTCAAGCTAATATAACCTTTTTCTCAGGTTCTGTTTACAATACACTGCCCCTCTTTCACATTGCCTTAACTTTTAAGGATCTTTACATTATTTTGTTACAACTATTTTGACTCTGCCTGTCTTGGACTTTTATTCTCAGATGGTAGGCTGTTGTGCAAAGCCTATCAACTTCTCATTTTCTACACTGGTTAGAGTACTGTATCTCGGGAACAAACACAAAAGAGAAACTGAAGAAATATACTAAATATTTTCCACATTGCAAAGCAATATAGAGCATTATCTTGCACATAGCAAAAACAAAATGTGGTTTAATTAACTAATTTAGAACTGTATTTCATTGCAATTGTCAATAGAGTAGAAATTCTTTCTTAAAACACCTGATACACATTCCATAAAACAAAACTATAAATAGTGTTAGTGAGCTGTCTGCCAATTAACTTCCTAAGTGAAGTAAGAGAGTGGGTATAACCAAACACATGCATGAAAAGGTAAACAGTACAAGAAAGATTTCCTTGCAGAATGACTAGATCTATGGACATTTATAATGTGTTATCTTCCTCCTCTTAGTACATTGTTCATCGCCCTGAATATCACAGTGCAGCAGGATGGACTTCAACAGAGTATGTTTTGCTACACAGAATGTGTCACTACTTTTATGGATCCAAAATGTGCTATATCCCTCAAACTGCAAATGCTACCAGATTACAGAACTTGTCATTTGCATTTGTTGAAACAATAGCTTTTGCCTGAATTTGTTTTTCTGAAAATGATCTCCTCTTAGGAGTTATCACAAATAGATTTATTAGCTTTCATGTAGGATAAACACCCAAGAGCTTGTTATGCAGATTGGCCCCAGGAGCAGTTATCAAGGACATATTTCCAACTTTTATGGCAGCATCCTTTACTTTTATGTTCTGCCCTCTCTCAAATTGATGAATTGAGTTTGGTTTAAAAAAATACAAGAAAACACAGTAGAATGAAGCAGGACAATTTCTCCTATTATTTTTTATAGACTTAACTCTTAATGTTTCTTGTTTTTAATGTATGAAAGCTTTTAAAAGAGCAGACTTCAGGGTAATGTTGCTTGAAATGGCGCTTCAAGAGTGATGGACTAAGGCAAATTGAGGAATTATTAACAAACAAGAACTTAAATACTATTTCGAATATGTAACTTCCCTGCAACTATCTCTTCCCACTGGGTTTTGTTTTTCTCCTCCCCCCTATTTGGAGAGTTTTGGTGTTCTCAGGAAGTACACACCCATTTAAAAACTGTATATATTGAGAGAGCATGGTTTTTTTTTGTCAATTTAAATACTATTAAATTTCATGAAATGAAATTGTTTTAAAATATAGAGAATATAGCCGGTTGTGGTAGTATATAACTTTAATCCCAGCACTTTGGAGGCAGAGGCAGCAGATACATGTGAGTTCAAGACCAGCCTGGTTTTCAGGGCTCCAGGACAGCAAGGACTATTTAGAGAGGCTCTGTCTCAAACAAAATAAATAAATAAAATACAGAGAATAATTTGATAAGTAGATAAAAGGGAAAAGAAAGTTCTAAAGAAGAAAATGAGGAGAAATGAAGGATAGAGATGGGAAAAACAGAGAGATGCTAAGACCATAGTAGCTGATTTTAATCATGAAAGTGGAGTTGTCTATTGATTCCAGTGAGGATTATATTTCACCCAGGATAAAAAAAGTTGAAGACAAGTAACTTACTTTGTATTTTCCTTTTAGTGTACACAGAAATAAAACAAAACAATCAGGAACACCTTTTAAGGAGATCTGCTCTTATTTCCATGAACACACTTCTGAACTAATCTTTAACCACATTCAAACTTCTTGGGGGCTGCACACAGCAACAGACATTAATAAGTCCTCAAGAGCACTATATGGTTTATAAAATGCCCACTTCCGGGGGGTCCTTCTGCAGACTTAATTTTCTCACATTTTTTTCCACAATATATCTTCAGGTTCTATATTCTTTTCAACTCTAGTCCATGTAAGAATTCACATCTTACCTAGTTTTCTAAATTAATTTCTTTATGGTATGTTTATTAAATATTTTTTATTTTATTTTACAATACCATTCAGTTCTACATATCAGCCATGGATTCCCTTGTTCTCCCCCCTCCCGCCCCTGCTCCCCTTCCAGAGATGATTGTCAAATGTTTAAGTTATGAGGTATAAATACTTTCAAAATTGAGAATTTCTGCTTTCATTCTGTTTTATAATAGTCATAAAAATTACAAGCCCATAAAGGAAAAAAAAAAGTTGAAGATGTAGTTATATCTCTCACAAGTATTATCACATTGTCACACTATTTACATAGATCCATTCCACTCCTTTTGCCCTTTCTTACATTTCTGTAGGATAAGGGAAGAATCGGGGACCTCCATTTGTGGGTTTTCTTCATGTTCTGCCAGTCATATGTGTCTTGTTTTCCTGAAAATACTTTCTTCCATGGAAAATGTAGCATATTTACATTGTTCTTCTAAAAATACATGTTCCTTTAAAATATGCACCTTGTAATTAGAGTTAGATGGCCAAAGGTGAGGGTTTCGATTTTTTTAAACCATCTATATTTTATGGTCACACTCAAAAATCTTAAGAATTCACATTCTCACTTGGATAATCATCCTTTCCTCCTCAGAATCTCAACTAAACAGAAACACTAAAGAAATTGAAAAAATGAAAAGAATAGAGATTTATTTTAAGGGATTGAAAAAAATTGTCTAAATGAAACAAGCTGCATTGGTCACCTTAACTTAATCTTCAGGTACTTTGTACAAGCAGTATTAAAATCATACATCCCTTTAGCATACACCTTCACATTTATTTTAAGGACATATGGGAAAGGGGAAATGAAGTGGAAAGATTTTCACAAGGTTTTTTTTCCTATGTTCTGTTCCCCAGAGGTGTGAAATGAGAATTCATAGGCTCTTCCCACTCAATTAGCAAGCCAAGCCTAAGGAAAAGGTTGTCAGAAACATTGATACTTCAATTTTATGGACACCTATTTCTAATTTATAGAAGTTTTTCACTTGTATATTGTTGAATGCCTTGTTGGTTAGGAAAAAAAATTGCCTTTGTGTTACTCAACTGAACAGTGGAAATAACAACTATAGAATTACCTGACAGCAATTTCCATATTATAATGCAACACTAAGTAGTTTCTTTGGAATAGCTGGTTTTAAAAATGATCTTTATTTGTATTATATTTAAAGTCTCTGATTTAGAGATGAACCAGACATGGGGGTGTTATATAGGCTCACTCAACATCCTAAAACGATTAAATGACAAACCCGACAGGAAGAACAGGAATCATGTTATGTCTTCGCAGTGAAGGAACTGGAGAGAAAAATCTGTTGTGCGGGAACTGTGTGAGCTAAACAAGTACGATGATGACAGCAGTACAATAAGCTGCAGGACACAACCTCAAGAGGAAGCCATCCCTTAAGCCTGGAGGAGGTTGGGGTCATGTGGGAATTATGATGAAAACTGTCTGAAACTGGCCTCCAGAAAAGGAGCTCCAGCTCCAAGGACTGAGTACCAGCACAGTGGCACCAGGTGGTCTCAGTGATGCTGGCGCCAGGAGAGAACGTGCTCATAGAAGCCAGAATCAACCACGGCTGCTGGGTGGAGAGCAGCTGCTGAGCCTGTGACAAGAATAGCAGGCAGAAGTGCCTTCACTCACTCTCTTTTGTTGATCCTGCTCTCCGGATAGAGCCAGAAGACAGATCCATCGACAACTATCATTTTCAGTGGCTGTGGTTGAGGGTCATAAATAAAAACTAGCAGTGTAGACTTGTGTTCAGGGTAATAGGTTAGAGGCTTGTAAGCACATTATGGCTTAGCTGTGCTGTTGATGTGCTTGCAATCCAAGTGAGCTACTAAAGTGTATTCTATTTATGGACTCTTCTAAGATATATGTATGAAAAAGTTAAGAGAAAGACAATCAAGCCCTGTATATTTATACAGCACTTTAATCCCACCACTCAGAAGGATGAGGCAGGTGTATTTCTGAGTTTGAGGTCAACCTAGTCTACAGAGTGAGTTCCCAGACAGCCAGAGCTACACAGAAAAATCCACTCTAGGAAAAAAAAGATAATCTTTTAATTAGAGAAAGAATGCCAATGTTAAAACTCTAAGCAAGTTCACAAAGCTACCCTGAAAGAATGAAATGCCATGTCAGCTATGACATACCTTTCCTGTGTCAGTGGTGAACCAAGCCGGCAGACAAACCGTGCATGTGGACTCTGTTGAGCAGACAGAGAGAAAAATAAAATGAAACAAAACATCTTTTCCAACTTACCAATAACTGCTTATTTTTAACAGAATAAGAGACATGGTTATAATACAGGGCTATGATTACCATTCTACCTCCTATTAAAATTCAAATAATACTTTAATTTCACAGATTTCTGTGAATAAAATATAAACTACAAATGATGAGATATGAGTCAAATACTTTCATTAAATACAGTAGGCCACATGTGTTTTAAATATTTATTATCTAAGTGTCATTATATTTTACAAATTAGAATAAGATGTGGGAAAATGCCTTTATAATTATGATTTTTTTCTTGAGAGACAGAGTCTTACAATTGATATAGCCCTGCTTTGCTTTAAGCTCACAGTGGTAGGAGATGCTTCTGGAGCTGTGGGGTTACAGACATGGGCCGTCACTCCTGGTCTGATGTTATTCTCAAGTGAAAGAAATATTTATACCAAAAGACAGTTCTTCCTGTTTTGCCGTCTTGTTTCTAATATTGTTCAAATGTAAACATGTTTTATATTTTGCTAATCAGTGAATAGTCTTCAGATATTGTACTTGTTATCTGTCTTGTGATGGTAAAATACTTGACAAAGACAAATGGAGAATGGGATGATCTAATTTAGTTCACAGTCTGAGTGGACATTACTTCATGGGAGGATGGTATGGTAGCAGGATCTGCAGGCAGCTGGTCACATTAAATTCCTAGTCAGGAAGCAGAGAGAAATTAATTCTGGGGCATAGCTAGCTTCTTCTTTCTGTAGAGTCAGGAAACTCGGTCCACCAGATTGTGTTGCACATGGGTAATGCTTACCTACTCCGTTAGTGTCATCTAGAAATCCCTCAGAGATATTCCAAGAGGCTTGTCTATTTTCTGATTCTATATATTGTTCAATTGACAATCAATATTTTTCGTAAGTTAGGGAATTTGTAGGTGTGTGAAGTCACAGCACAACATAGCTTGTTAACACTCTTTCCCAGAGGGAGGGAGATGGCTTCAAGCAAACATGTCCTGATCTCTCCATGTTTTGGAAAATAGCCATTCAGAAAGACCAGCATCTGAAATCGGCAGATCCAGAATCTCACTGAGAGCTTTGATGAGCAGGCTTCTGTGTGGGTGGTCCTGACCCAGGAATACTGATATCCAATGGTCTAGGAAAGTAGGTGGAATGAAGTTCCAAGATCCTTTTATCTACTATACTTATAATACCTACAATTTTTTAGTTAGGCAGACTATTCTAAACAGCAGGATTCCAACCATTCAAAGAATGCTTCCTTTGAAAATAAAACAGAAGAAAAGCATTTTGAGAGATGAGTTATATTACACATAAGGACAGATAATGATTTCTTCAGAAACTTTGACTCCTAATGTGTACTTCAACCAGGACAATAATGACAAACTTGATGATATATACAGCAACTCTAATGGTCTTATTTTACAATGAAAATATTTAAAGTCAATAAATATTGCAATATTCCTTCTAGGCACCTCATTCAACCTCCTTCACAGTAGCACATTTGTTTATAAGAGGATTTTTATTCAAAGCACAAGTTAAAAAACAGTAAAAGTAGTACATAAAATATAAACATTAGAAAAATGTATTACCTGCTTAGAAAATAAACAAAACCGTGGGAGTCTGGTAGCCAGCTGCATATTACATCTATATCTGAAATATTGACTAGGACAACAAATTTTAACTCTAACTTAATAGAAGGTTAAACACATCGGATGCTTAAAAACAATTGTTATTTAACACAAAACTCTGCTTTTCTGCAATTTTGAATGAATCAAGGGAAAATACTACATATAACCAAATAGGATACTACGATGCTTAAAACTCAAAGAAAAGTAAAATATAATGTATATTAAAAATAGTCTAATCTGTGATGAAACATTTCAAACATATCTTGATATAGTATAACTAAATAATATATTTTTAACAGTAAAGTAATATATTTTGAGCAGATAGAGCTATTTTTAATTTTCCATCCTTATAATCGTGCTATCATTTAGATTTCTATAACAAAAAGATTTCATATGAATGTTCTAAAAACAATAATGAAGAGACATTTAATGCACATAAAGAACTAAAGAACAAAACCCCAGAGAGCATCCAAAGCTTAAGCCCTCAGCTGAAAAACTCTGGAAGCCTCTAGAAGGCAAGGATTTCATAAAATGCTACAAAAGGTCTGAGATTTATAGCTCTAATTGCATGCAGTTAAAATAGGTATTATTAAGCTTGTACAGAGGATTCTGAAAAAAGGCAGGGGTTTTGCCATGGAACAAACTTCATAAGCATCATGATGAGACAGCAGATGGAACATATCTGGGAAACTGAAAGAGCCAGAATTATAAAAACCTTGTTGGGAGTAGAAGACAACAGTTCACAGGGAACACTTGGTCTACTAGCTGTAAATCGGAGGGATCCAAAGAAACAATCTGCAAAGTCTGTTGCTGAGTAGCTATCTACATTAGATACTTACTGCTAATTGGTTGTTTTTGAAAACAGTATGCAAATGATCTGAACTTCCACACATAGGAAAAGAATGAGGAACAGTTTTCTTTGATTTAGCCTGAACCTGACATTGTCAATACTATAACCTCCTCACAGGTCTTCATTTTTCCCACCTACTTGATAGCAACTGAGTTTAAGTCCTCTCAGAATTATTCACATTGATTGCTAAGAAAATCTGAGAATCTCAGGCCAGAAACAAACACAAGTTAAAATCCCTGATGTACATAGCAGTTACTCAGATCTTGTGCTGGTTCCTGAGTTCCAACTTAGAGTGCCACAGTCAGAGATACATGTATGTGCAGTGAGAACAACACAGAAGAACAACACTGAACCACCTCCAGAGGAATTGACCTTTAGTCTCGAAGATCAGCAAATCTTCCTGGGGAGAAGACTGTAGGACCTTGAAATGGAAGTTGGGAGGCATTATTTCATTCTCATGCTGATCAGGAAACAGAAAGCCTTTCAACAGGAAGGGGGCATATTTCTTGCTCCCATGGAAGATTTTTATCATCATGTCTCCTTGGGCCAGACCAGGTAAAAACAGATAAATGATAGCTGAATTGCATATAAAATAGGAAAGCATCTTCCAATGGAAGAGACTCAATGAATGCAACATAGCTAGAAGATAGGAAGGCATCTATTACATTCTCACCTTGATGGAAGTGTTGCCACTAAGTAAGAGAGGAGATGAGGCAGTAGAACACATAGAGGTAAAGCTATTACTTAGGCTGGCCATACTTTTGCAACCTCTAATTTGGTTATAGGCTAAGATTAAGTTAAATGTATATAGAATAATTAAATAAGATGACTCTAAATTTGAAACTTGATAGACAAAAACAAAGCTGTTGATTCTGGCTGACAAACATGTAACATAATCAATGAAATCCATGAAAACAGGGTTGTTGCCACCCCCACTCACTCACACACACTAAAAGCTTTAGGAAAAAGAGTGAATACCACATTTGACAATGTAAGGGATATTATAATGTTGTCAGAAACTCTGTGGGGAAAGCAGCTGTTGTCTTATCTGGAATATTGTAAGTGATCACAATGGCATTCTCTTATAAGAGGCGTGAAGTATAGCAAGGCTTCCTGTTGGACTCTGTATTTGGCAGATAGGTCAGTATTTCAGAGGTGATGATAGATGACAATCTCAACACAGTAAAGTTTGTTATAGACTCCAGGTAAATCCCATCTTCTTGCCAGCCAAGCCATGTTACCTGTAACCTGTCATCTTTTCTGTAATAGAGTCCTCTTCGTAGGGAATGCCCTCTGATGGGATAGACAGAACAAAGAAATGACTATATGCTTTACTGTTCCAGGAGTCCTGCCTATTGCATCGCATTTCACTGGCATGCTGTGGGATGGTCTGTATGTCAAATTGCTCTGATTGGTCAATAAATAAAACACTGATTGGCCAGTGTCCAGGCAGGAAGTATAGGCGGGACTAACAGAGAGGAGAATTAAGAGAACAGGAAACTGAGTGAGGGAGACACTGCCAGCCACCGCCATGACAAGGAGCATGTGAAGATGCCGGTAAGCCACAAGCCACGTGGCAAGGTATAGATTTATAGAAATGGATTAATTTAAGATATAAGAACAGTTAGCAAGAAGCCTGCCACGGCCATACAGTTTGTAAGCAATATAAGTCTCTGTGTTTACTTGGTTGGGTCTGAGCGACTGTGGGACTGGCGGGTGACACAGATTTGTTCTGACTGTGGGCCAGGCATGAAAACTCTAGCTACACTGGCATATTTTTCACTTTTAAAAAATTCTGCCCAAACAATTGCTCTATGTATCATAATGAAGAAAAACAGCTCTTTGGAAATATACATTGGGATTAATTTTCAGTGAATTTTTTTTTCTTTTAATTCAGCTGTTGTGTTAGAATTCTTTGTATAACATTATATAATTTATTCTTTTAGAGAGAAAAGGATTCAAGGGGAATAGTTTCCTATTTATAAAAGAGAAATCTGAGGTTTAAAATAATTATATTACTGACTACAAACTTAAGAAATAGTAAGAATATTATGGAATTTAAAAATCTAGTAATAAGTCCAATACTAATATCTTCTACTACTAAATACATTTGAGCCCATTAAAACATGTCCCATTAAACTTCTAATTGTCTCTGTGTATGTGTCTAAATAATATCCATATTTGTATATATATGTAATATGCATATAACTATATTATATATACACACATAAATATTATAAGACTTGCCCTGGGGAGATGCAAAAAGAGTCTGTATTTACCTGACATAGAAAGGCTACCAGCATACCAAGGAAAGAATCCCCTCTGTGTCCACTTTGGTGAATCAATTAATTTGTTGGGGGTGTTTGGTTGATTCAAAGGAAGCTGTACCACTAGGGAATGCCATGCTCAACATATAGTCAGCAACACTACTGAAGAGTCCCCACGAACACCCATGCAATGATGTTAACTAGGCCAATCTGAACTAACGGGGCCTTTGGTGCAGGCAATCCCAGCTGCTCCAATGGAACACATCCATGATCACATCTAGCCTAGAGAAAAGAGCATAGAAAAATTAGCAAAGCATAGGAAAGGAGTGTGTGTGTGTGTGTGTGTGTGTGTGTGTGTGTGTGTGTTACATCAATAACATATCTAGACTAGAGGACGTCTTCATGCTTTCTTTGCTTTGTTATTGTTGTAGCTTGTCATTTACTCCAATTCTTCTGAATGTTTATTGGACATGGAAACATTGCAGTGACAATCACATCATAAATCTAAAAATATTTAGAGCCCCTTCAGTTTTTCATTCTGTGTTTATCGGAAATCAAATCATTCTTTCAACTTGAGCACTTTACAGTGATTTTGTTTCCACTGTCAGTATTATGTCATTTAATAATGACATGATTGGGGGTTCCTCAAAAAAAAAAAACTTTTCTAACTTTACCAAAAGTAGATCTGTACATCCTTGGTATTCTATTTTGAAACAATAACCACCAAAAAGCACATTCCAAGAGCATTTGACAAGTTATACGAAACATTTAGAAAACCATGATAGACACTCTGAGAAGTGAGATTTAAAGACTATGAAGTTTTATGGAGGATGATTTTTTTTTGGTTCCAAATTATGTTGCTGTTAGGCACCTCTATGATTGATACTGGGGTTTAACTACTCTGTTGTTGCTCTTCAACTTTAAGTAATGAGCACTTTTACAGTATTAACACTTTCCTTTCATACAATTGTCCTTCAATGAAGACTGACCTTCAGCCTGTGTATATATCATCTTTAAGATTCAAGTAAAGATTCTATGATGACAGTTAAGGTAGTCACCAATCTGATTACAGGGGAAGGCAAGTTCAGGTACTCTCTCCACTATTGCTATGGGTCTTAACTGGAGTCATTCTTGTGGATTACTAGGAAATTCCCTAGTGTCAGGTTTCTCCCTGGCCCCATAATGGCTCCCTCTATGGAGATAGCTCTTTCATTGCTCTCCCACTCCATCCCTCAGCCAACTCAACCATGCCATTCCCTCAAGTTCTCATCCCCCAGTTTACCCAGAAGATCTCATCTCTTTTCCTTTTCCAGAGAGACCCATGTATCCCTCTTAGGGTCCTCCTTGTTACCTAGCTTCTCTGGAGCTCTGGATTGAGGTCTGGTTACCCTTTGCTTTACATCTAGTATCCATTAATGAGTGAGTACATACCATGTTTGTCTGGGCCTGAATTACTTCACTCAGGATGATTTTTTTCTAGTTCCATCCATTTGCCTACAAATTTCATAATGTCATTGTTTTTTACAGCTGAGTAATACTCTATTGTGTAAATGTACCACATTTTCTTTATCCATTCTTCCATTAAGGGGCATTTAGGTTGTTTCTAGTTTCTAGATATTATGAACAATGTTGCTATGAACATAGTTAAGTAAGTGTCCTTGTGGTTGATTGAACATCCTTTGGGTATAGGTCCAAGAGTAGCTGATGGAAGTAGATGTAGAGACCCACATCCAAGTACCAGGCTGATCTGTGGGAGTCCAGTCAAGGAAAGTGAAGTGGGATTATAGGAGCAAGGGGGGCGGGGGCCGTCAAGATCATGAAGAGGAAACCCACAGAGACAGATGATCTGAACTTGTGGGAACACAGGGACACTAGACTGACAGCTGGGGAGCCTGCATGGGACTGACTAGGACCTCTGCATGTGGGCAACAGTTTTGGGACCCTGGGCAGTGGGATCAGGATCTATCCCTGGTACATGGGCTGGCTTTTGAAGCCCATTCCATATGGTGGGATGCCTTTCTCAGCCTTGTTGGGGCTGGGGGTGGCTTGGTCTTGCTTCAACTGAACATGCCTAGCCTTGTTGACTCTCCATGGGAAGCCTTACCCTTTTAGAGGAGAAGATGGGTGGTGGTTGGGAGAGGTGGGGAGGGAACAGGAGGAGGGGAAGGAGGGGGAACCATGTTTGGTATGTAAAATGAATAAAAAAATAGGTTAAAAGAAGAAAAAAGATTCTATAAAGAAGGACCCCATAAAAGGTTATTTCCTCACGTTGTTTTGGCCATATACTAATATTTACAGGAATTACCCATACCTTGGGGACATATATAAATAATACAGATGGTAAACAAAAGACTAAGGGACTGTAAACACCCAGGCAGATCTGAGACAAGCATAGTATCAACACAAAAGGTTAAAATTTCCACTGGTTTTTTTCTTGTATTGAGGAATAATTCAGCAGCTTCTTTAAAATCTCCTATTTGGGTATATTGCAAGTAATTTCATTCTCATGATTTTGTGCTTAGCTTTGTACAACTCTTGGTCAATAATTGTACTTAAAGAGGAAATAAATGAAAATTATATTACTATATTTCTGAGAAAGATCTATGATGGTTTAGGAAAACTATTGTAGAAAAGATTTCCTTAAGAATAAAATTTAAAAATTTTTAATAGTTCAACCTTCCATTTCAGAATCGGTTATCCTACAGAAAATTAATTTTAAGTTCTTGAGTTAAAAATTGCCTGATAACGTGTGAACGTTCAGTTGTAGCTTGTTAGATCTCAATATAGAGTTGCAAACCTTATCATTGCCTTATCAAACAAAGAATATAAAAAATACAAAAGTCTTTCTAAGCTTTTCTCTATGGGTCTTGACACTGTATTTTTAGAACTGGCAACACAAATAAAGACCAAGTGCGTCATTGCAGCTATGGTTTGAATGTGTCCCTCAAAAACCCTGCACTGAAAACTCGATTCCCAACAAAAACAGTTTGGGGAGATGGGGATTAATGAGCAAGCATGCTGTGAAGGCAATGTCAAAATGAGGCAGGAAGGGAGGGTCATACACACATGACTAGGTCACTGGAAAGTTAACTCTAGAACACAGTAACCAGATCAAAAGAATACTCCTTGGTCAGGCTCAGACTGCCCCAAGGATTGTGCAAACCTTCCAACAAACAACAAAAATCAATCACCTATAAGAGCTAAATAAAGGTTCATCCTGCAGAGATCTTCTCACTTTCCTGTGTAATCAAAAATCCTGGGAGCCAAAAAAACTGAGCTCTTGAGCACTAACTTAACTTTCTTTTCCAGTTCTAATAAATCCATACTCCCACTACTATTTCCCTGTGCCTACTCAATTCTTCATTCAAGATAACCCAGGCATCATGGAAAACTTGCAAAGTCCCTCCTACCACATATTGACTAACATCATTAATTATGACAGTGGCAGCATAATATAAGAAAAACTTCAGCCACATTTGCTTCACCTTCCCCACCCTACACACACCCAGCCCAGTCTTGGACTTTTCCATAGTGCAATAAACAGAGGTTCAGCACAGATGGAGGTCACTGTTCTGAGACTTCAGATTGATAACAAGTCAATCAATTTCTGTTTTTAATGAAGGATCCAGTCTCAGACATTGTGTTATACCATCACAGAAGGAACTAAGACACTGACTTTCAAGGAAACATTGTTCTTGGGATTCATGCATGATTAATATCTGTTATGAGTTGTAGCTGAAATGTCTCTTCCTCAAAATATTTTGTGGGTATATGCTATTTTTTTCTTATTTTTCTGAGCTATTTTAGAGGATGATTTGAAATATAACATACTCAGTTTAAATGTAAATATCACATCAGAATTGTACATCACAAAGGCACATCAATGTTGGCCCACACAATGCTTATGTCAAGATGAAGGCATTTGTTTGACTTAGGAGTGTTGTTGGCTGTTTATCATCAAGTTTTCTCCAGTTCTATATCCTTTCACTGGTTCTCAGAAGTGACTGCTGGCTTTTCAAACTCCTTGGCTTTCTTTATTTGAATATTCAGTTTTTTTTGTTTGTTTTTTAAGAAAGAAGTCCTTTCTTACCTCATTTAATCTCTTCTACTAACTCAGCAAACGAGGCTAACGGTAGACAATACACAATAGTGTTTTATTCCTTGTCTCCAAGGCAGGTTTACTAGGTACATAGATTCCTTCTTTCTACATAACAGCTTCACAGCATATTTTGCCATAGAACAAATAACACTTTTCTTCAGATATACACTAGCAAAATGACTTTTCTTACTACCCATTATCTGACTATGCCACTAAAGGCACAGGTTTTTGATGCCTATAATTTTCTCTCTTGATCTAGGTATGTTTTTCATCCTGAGGGTCTGAGTTTTCAACATCTACACTTATATATGCATTGGGTCATGTCCAAAGAAACTGTAAAAGCATAAAGAAATCTCTGTTATAGTTTCATGTGTGAAGTTGAATAGTCATATTCAATAAATCCACTCACATTCTGGGTATCAGTCACAGTGTATGACTGTCCCTGCTTGCACCTCCATGTGATCTCTCTGTGCAATAGGAAGGAGAGGAAATGGAGTTGTATCCATGTTTCATGCAGTCCCTTGATAATATATTTTCTATTTCCTCAGGGAAGTAATTCTATTTTTCTAGCCCAAAATATTTTTGGGGCAAATGCTTGAGTTTGGAAAGATGTATTATGTATAAAATTGATCCATCTAGGTAGTGTTTCAGCCTGAGGAGAAAGTGGGTAATGGGCAATGTTCTGTTGGACAAATTACAACTTTCAGCAAGAAAGTACTCCAGAGAATCTACATTTTTCTCTAAGAAATTTTATATTTTATTTTGATTACAAATCAAGCATTAGCTATGTTATGCAAAGTATTTAAGTTTTACTCATTTCTCTGGAATTCAAGGTAGCATGACAAAGAAAGGATTATTACCCTGAAACTCAAGATGTTGCCCAGAATGGCTTTCAAAACTCCTTTTTCCACCTGCTACCATGCCCCAAACGCTAAGATCAGTGATCACATCATTGTGGTCTGTCTCAGTGAGGGCTGAGTTTGAAAATTATTTTCCAAGCAAAGATACTAAATTATATTCCTTTATTTCTGAAATACATCCTTCTACATTCTCACTCATAGGTAATTGTGATAGCTAATCTTGATTGTCAACTTAACACACTGGGGGAGAGAGAACTCAAATTGAAGAATTGCCTCCATCACACTGGCCTGTTGTAACTTTGGGGCATTTTCTTGATTGATTATTTACAAAGGATGCATAGCCTACTGTAGATAGTGGCATCCTTGACCAGGTGGTCCTGAGTTGTATATGAAGGCAGTTGAGCAAGCTAGTAAAAAGAGTTCCTCTGTGGCTCTGTGATATCTACTTCAAACACTTTTCTTGATTTCCTGTTTTGTCTTTTCTTGATGTTGGACTGTTACCTATCAGATGAGATAAATCTGTCCCTTATTGATTCACTGTCAGTCAGAATGTTTTATCACAGAAACATAAAACAGACTGAAACAGAACTGTCATGAATGCATGGATGTAGAATTTTTGATTTCTATGCTTCAGATATTCCACTTAATATACTCTTTACTCTTATTTTTCAAATCATATCATCTCACAGATATTTTTAAATAAGAAAAAGAAGGATTAATAAGATGAGTCCGTGGGTAATGGTCTTTGCTGTCAATCCCTAGTATATACGTTATGGCATAATCACTTACATACATATGTACATACATACATACAAACACACATTTAAAATAACATGTAAAATAACCATCAATTATAAGTGATTATGTTTCCAGATTTTCAAAATAGCATATAAAGGAGAAAAATTTTGACTGTAATTAACCTCCAGGATGCTCAAAGATATGAGACTTTCAAATTATCAATATTTCTTTATGACTTGTGCAGTTTATATTCATATTTATCAAGGGACTTTATATTTAGTAAACATGATTGTTGTATAGCTAGTGTTTTCAAAGTTCAAATTCCCTTCAGACACATTTGAAGTTAAAGTATGATTTGAATTTTAATAGGAGGTAGAACTGTAATCAAATCCCTGTATTATAACCATTTCTCTTATTATTGTGTTAAAAATAAGTAGTTATTGGTAAGTTTTTTATTTATATTTTGGGAAAGTCAATTAAGGTAACATAGCCAATGACTCCTGCTACTGTATTTTAAAGGTCAGTTTTGATTCCATTTAAAAAGAACAGGACAGTGAAAATTAAAGTCATAAATGCAGCCCCTGGAGGGCCTGGAGCATGTGAAGGCAGCAAGAGAGGTCAGAGTTGCCTGAGAACAGGGGATAGAAATTCCTGTTTAAAAGACTTGTATAATTTGAAGGCCACCAAATATGTAAACATGAAAAAGCAATGCAATTATTGGTCACATTAGAGATAATACTGTTAGTAATTCTACAACATTTGAAAAACTGAAATATTTTTTGAAAGAGCATGGCATGCTATTTTGTGACCTGAAGACAAACTACTTGAAGTTGAATTTTTTATAGAAGTCATATGTTACAAAACTTATTCTTTCATTACTTTTAAGGAGAAATAGGTAGAGTGAATGTAATCTTAGAAATTTACAGTACTAATTTTGTCAGCCTAGGCACCAAAATTCAACTGACCTGCAATTTATTTTCTTTTACCCACAGTGATTTTACTCTTATTTTAAATCATGTAGTTTTTTTATTTTTATTTATTTATTTTTATTTTTTTATTAAATTTATTTATTTATTTTTAAAATTATACTCATGATACTCATTAATTACACTCATGATAATAATCACATTTGTGGTATTCATAGATTACATTTGCAGTATTCATTCAATTATATATACATATATATATTTTTTTTAATTTTAAATGCTGAATGTCATTTATTGTGGGGGGAGGAGGTCTTAAATACAGGCTTACAGCACAATGGGAGGACCCTGGAGGGCAGAAGTTCGCTACTGATGTTTTACAATCTTGCTTCTAATCTGTTAACGCCCATTATTCAGGATACACAGACAAGGAATTTCTCTTAAGCATTCAGGAGGATCTATTATTTGTATGTCACAGACTTTTACATGCTTAGTATAATTGGTGTTCTGTGACATTTTTGAGAATCCAATGCAATATGTCTTTGTTTCTCATATTGGAAGGTAATAGGGAGTTCCATTGATAATTTTCTTTAGCAAATTTCTGTCAGCAAGATTTATTCTAGAATTCTTCAGCATGGTCAGGTCAATAAACAATTTTCAGCCAACTGCGCTCTTAGCACTTCAGAATTCAATGACACTATTGACTCCATATTAAATGTAATCATTACCATTCCATATGTCTAAATGAGGGTGCAATGTGACAATGTGAATTGTAACATCTTATATCTTCATCTATGCTAAATGATGCTGAGAAGTCAATCATCAACAATAAATGTCAAGTTTCAGTAACTACTTCCTTCCTGATGCACCAACACCAAAAAGAAAATTAATAACCCACACCGGAGCCGGATGGTGGTGTCACATGCCTTTAATCCCAGTACTCAGGAGGCAAAGGTAGGTGGATCTCTGTGAGTTCAAGGCCTACCTGGGCTACAGAGTGAGTTCCAGGAAAGGCACAAAGCTACACAGAAAAAACCCTGACTCGAAAAACAAAAACAAACAAACAAAAACAAAAAGAAAGAAAGAAAGAAAGAAAGAAAGAAAGAAAGAAAGAAAGAAA
>CABHPR010124439.1:1892-28213 GCA_902168415.1 Peromyscus melanophrys | reverse complement strand
TGAGAAGGCAGAACAGAGACTATATAAAGACTTTAACACAGGAAGTAGCGGCTCCTTCGGAGAGGTAGGATCACTGCAGGAGGAAGGGTAAGGTTTTAGCTCTTAGCTCTGACCTCTTGGCTTTCTTCTTTGCATTGGTTCTGTGTTTCTTATTTATAAGACCGTTGGTTACATCTACAGAGGGAAGACACACCTTCAGTGTGGTATGTCTTGGACTGAGGTCTTGGGCTGAATAAAAAGGAGAAGCTGAGTTGAACACAAACATTTGTCTGCTTCTATTTCCTGACTATGCAGTCAATACACCTGACCAGCTGCTGCAAGCTCCTACTACCATCCTCTCCCTGCTGTGATGGACTACACCCTAGAACTGCAAACCAAACTAAATCCTTCCCCAGTTGCTTTTCTCAGAGCCTGTGTCATAGCAGAGAGACAAGAAACTAACACACCCAGTTATACTCAAGCTATCACATGTCCTAAGTTTGCAATATATTCTCCTAAGTGCCTCGCCAATCAGTACAGCTTCTAGGGTTTAAGCTGCTTAGTAATAACACCTGCTCAAGTTGTCTTGCATGACCAATGGTGAACAAATTGGACAGGCAAGCATTGTATACCAGAGAAACATTCCCATTCTCTATCTATGTTTAATTTTAAGACAAGGCTTGACTAAGTTTCCAATGCAGGCCTCAAACTTGTGATGCTCCTGTCTCAGAAATATAGGATCATAAGTGTGTACTATCAGTTTTAACTTGTCATAGAATATTTCCTAGTTTATTTCAGGGACAACTTTTGGTATATCACTTGACCCCATAATTTCCATGAAATCTAGTTGGAAAGTTGTATATCAGACTGAGGGGTAGAATTTATTTTCAAATTGAATAAAGGGCAAATGAAAGCTAAGGAGAAGATGATGATGAATAATGAGGGAGAAAAAGAGGAGGTTGATGAAACAGTAAGTTGTAATAATCTTGTCAAATCGTAATAACAAGATGATGCCAAAACTACTTTCCATGTTCCGAAAAAGAGACCAAACCTGAGTTGTTAAAAGGAATGTCAAAGGAAATTATGATGCTTAGAGGAAAATGGATGGAACTAGAAATCATTCTGTTAAGAAAAAGGATACAGAATTAGAAAGACAAATAGCATGCTCTCTCATGTGTGTGGAATCTAGACTTCATTCTCTCTCTCTCTCTCTCTCTCTCTCTCTCTCTCTCTCTCTCTCTCTCTCTCTCTCTCTCACTGTGTGTGTGTGTGTGTGTGTACATGTGTGTCATGAAAGTAGAAAGAGACTACAAGAAAGGAGGAAGAATTAGGAAAAGATGGAGGAATGCATAAGAAGATTAGTGGATATATGTGTCTAGAAATTAGAAGTAGAACCTGTATAGGTGCAGAGAGACTAGCAAGGAGGAAGCAGGGGAGGGAGCAGGGTGGTGCAAATAAGAAAGAAATATGATAACATTATTTATAAAGCTGTGCTGTCACAGCAAAACCCATTTCCTTGGAGGAAGACCAAAAAAGTAATTTAAAATTTAAAAAGAATATCAAAGAGATGGTGCTAAGGACCCCAACACCATCAACTCAACATCTGTCTTTTTGTGAGCACTTCACCCTGAAGACTAGGGGTAAAGTCTCAACAGGGGAATGGTAAAATAACAATGTTCGACTGAATGCTCAACCCTCAAACAGGACACCTCAAGCTGATAAATTAACTGAGTTTCTTCGTAGCAAATACCACTACCTGAAATATTGTGTTTGTGTTTGTATATAGGTTCAGGGCCATCAGGAGGACTGGAAGGAATATAATCCAATAACAGCACAATATCAGAGCAGGCAGAAAAATAGTAAAACTAAATAGCATCAACAGATCATGTCGCATTTCTAGACTTAGAAGATATGAAAATTCTGAGGCCTAGAAAAGGTCAGGGTGGGGCATCAGAAGATGGCTAGGCAGAAAATGACCTAATGTTTCTGGCAATGCTCCTGTTCCAGCACTCTGCTAGGACAACAGACACCCTTGGCATTTAAAAGTAAAGAACACTATTGTTAAACCACTCAACAGACAATTCAGATTTCCCTGAAGAACCAAAGCCTATTTTTATCAGAGCAAAACATTAATCCATTGGGTTATATAAAATGCTATCAACCTTCCAAAAAAAAGTAAAGCCAAGCAAATAAAACAAAATAAACTCTCCTGTGCTGCAATGTGCAAAAAAAACATATCCCACTCAGTTTGATTTCCTCTGGGACTTCCATGCAATATTTATACTTACTCAAACTTGACAGATTTCTTTTGATAAGTTTTCACTCACTAATTGCTCTGGAAGTGACAGACAGTTTCTGTCCCATTGGCAATTTGTAACAACTGAGTAAACAGATATTTGGAATGCAATGTATTAAATGGATTGTGAAACTTCTGATGCTCAACCGAAAAGACTGAGACCAATTAGAATGTGGCACCGATTAAGGCAGAAGGGTCTAGCAATGGCTTTCTGATTTGGAGCATCCAAAGTGACTGGAAATTAACCCATCTTCATTCTCTGAATAGGTCTCTTATTCATATCTGTGGACTAAGAGTACAGGATGCTTGGCTATTGTTTTCTGAAAATAAACTAATCAAGCGATAATGATACTTCAGACACAGGTGCTCACTGAGCAAAGCTACTCTGCCTGAATATATTCTCCTGATGGACACTCTTAAATTTTCCTGACCGCAGTTTCTTCCTAGAGTCGTATGCTTATTGCATTGATTTCTATTCTAACAGTGGCAAATGTGCCATATTTTAAAAGATGCCTTTCTTGAATCCTCAGTTTTTAATTTCTACTTCTTCCACTTTACAGATCCAGAAAAAAAAAACCTAGAGAAATTCATGAATGGAGCATGGTGGCACATTTGGTACACAGCATGGACAGGGATGTAGGATGGACTTAATGTCTGAGAGAGTGGGCTTTGTTAGGCAGATGTATGCTATTAATTTTTTTAAATTTTGGGATTATAAGGGGTCTGTTTTCCTTATCTGGAAGTTGACAGAGTAGAATGAGATGATCCATTCATCTCTTCCAACACCAAGATTCCATAATTTCTGCATAAACATCAACAAATATGACAGCTCATTTGTCAATGAAATAGAGTGAGAAAATAACCTCATTAAGAACTATACAGGTAGTTATTGTGAAGTCCGTAAATGGTGCCAGTGGGCTGGATAGGTGGCTCAGCAGTTAGGAATGCTTCCTGCTCTTCCAGAGGACTCAAATTCAGCTCCCAGCTCCCACAGTAAGTGTTATTCAATTATAACTGTGTGTAATTCTATCTCCAGCAGATTTGATGTCCTCTTCTGGTGTCCATAGGCACAAACGCACACATATGCATGTGTACACACACACACACACACACACAGACATACATCCACACCAGTTGCTTAGTTGATTTAATCTGGGTTGTGTTTTATTGAAAAGCTATGAGAATTAGTCAAGAGACTCTTTAACAGCACCGATGTCCTTATCTGTAGTCAGTTTTATCAATACCTGATGTACAGTTTGTGCAGTGTTTGTGAGGTTCAACTTGAACTGAGACATGGCGCTATAAAAGCAAGTATGAAAGATGCATTTGAAGCAAATTTGCAAGTCAAACAGCCAATGTGAATATCTCCGTTGGTTCAATGGTTGGCCAAGCAGTTGCCGAGTACCGACTATTTATAAAAGCTGTACTCTTGGTGCGGGAATGGACAGTAGTGCTGGCAAATGCTTGGAGGTTTTGAAGATTGGGGTTCAGGTCAGTTAGTAGTTTTCCTGAATAACCACAGGGGACAATCCCTGGTTTGGCTGTCAAAAGACATGGCCTGAGTCTGAGCTTCAGTGATTATCAGATGCTAAGTTCTTTTCTACTGTTGTTTTTCATCTGAAAACTAAGATAATAAAGGGAGTATCTGTCTACCTCAACCAAGGCTTTCACTAGTCACCAGACACAGTGTTGTAAACTTTTGAGATTATGGTGGCCATATCTTTCCCTTCCTCCTAATAAATTACCATTTAAATGGATGTTAAGTTGCTTGTCTTTTTTCTGAATTTGGGAAAAAGAAAATGTTAAAAGTTATGAGTCTCCTAAACATCCATAACTTCTCCTCCCAGAAAAAGAAAACTGGTCCAGAAACCCCATGGGCTAATTAGCTCTGATGGTCAGACATTCTATATAGCTATCAAGAGAGTCCAATGAGTGTGTTGTATGAGGGAATTGTGAGCTACTCCCAATGAATGCACTAGGTGACCTCTAACTATACTGAGACACTAAAAGATGAATTTAAAGTAATATGTGTCCTGTGCTCCGATGAATAATATTTGAGGAAACATGGATACTGAGGAGGATACAGAGAAGATGGAATCTGCAGATGTGGAAAGAGGATCAATGTTACACCTTTATTAATTAGATGGTAGACTAATGGGTACTTAACTCCTGTAATGACAGTGATAACCCTTTACAGCAAAGGTCAATGAAACCCTGGCCATCACTGGCAGGACACCTTGTTACAAATGCTCTGTGACATACAGAATTTGGTACAGATGGTTCTATGCATCGGGAAAGACTGTTCGGGGTCCAGACACTGATGTCATTATCTATCAGTGCTAGATAGAGCAGGGAAGGCATGACAAACATCTGTCACTTAGACTATAAGGAGCTACTTTTATACCCATGGCTGACAGTTATATTTGATTCTGCCAGACACAGATTCAGAATCATTCTCAATATAGTGCTTTAGGCAATCACCTCCAAACAAGTTGTGGTGGCACAAAAATCCGAAATGGTTTATCATCTTTACAATATAGGCTAACTATCACTCATTGGAAAAGCCCAAATATGAAATGGTCCACAGTCTACTGCCACAGTCCAGATGCCATTAATGGAAAATTCCATACAGAATGTTGTTTCATGCATGAAATTATTTAAATGTAGAAGTTACCTTGGGGTCATGCGAATATGTGCATGTGAATTACAAGTGAATTTTATATTGAAACTCAGTGTCTCATCCTGATGGTATTTTGTTATGTCTGTGCAAATAATCAAAAATTTCAAAGAATCTAACCTATTTCTGGTCCCAAGCATTTTGGGTAAAGGTCATTCAGCCAGCACTGACTGTGGAGGAACGAAGTGTTGAGGCAGAGATTAGATTAGTGCTAAATCTCACCCAACCTCGTGGCAGCATTTCTAAAATTAAGCCTCTGACTAAGGGGCTTCTGCTTTTCTTCCATGATATTTTTAGTACATGCGACTTACTCACTGGGATGTGGCAATGGGGGTGTTGGAAGGCCGATGCCAAAAGTGCCATTTTCTAATGCACAAGAGTCCTTGAATACTGCTCCGAATATGGCTTAAAAATTCCCCGATTTTATATATCACTTATTTTCTTGTCACTATGTTGTTGGAAAAATTGAACATTTTTCTTGGGGGTGAGGATTTTCTTTAGAAATTTGTGAGTGGAGTTAAGGAATTTAACTTGAAAAGTAATTTAACACATTGATATGGGTATATGAGGAAATGGAATATGATATTCACATGAATTGCAAAGACAAATGGAAAGATTTCAACTAAATCTTATACTTAGAGCTGATTGCCTTGGGATATACTCCTAGGCTCCGGGGTAGACTCTGACTCTCTTTTGCTTTTACAAATGTATTCATGAAAAAATTAAGAAATGTTTTTCAATCTCTAGCTAGAAAGCTCTGTATCCCCCAAAGTGTGTGTGTGTGTGTGTGTGTGTGTGTGTGTGTGTGTTTGTGTGTGTGCATGTCTCAAACAGGAAAGTATCTGTTTTTTTCTCATGGCCCGGCTTTTGAGTGGTAGAAATGAAGGGACATGACTTGACAAGTATATGTGTCTTCTATGATTTCTAATGTTTTGAAAATAGTGAATAAAACAGATGTCTAGACAGTGGGCTATCCTGGCACTGTTAACACAGTGCTTAGATATCAGTCCTTAGGAGCATCCAGAGGGAGAAGCACAGTGTCTGTTACCCTAAGTGGACCTCAAGTGAGCAACCGAACTATTGAAAGGGCTTTTCTAAGACAAAAGATCAATGGCCAAGATTTAAAAAAAAAAAAGATAAATGCTACTGTGTTCATGGTGTGTGTGTCATGGGGTGTATTGTATGTGGTGTGTGTGTGTGTGTGTTTGTGTGTGTGTGTGTGTGTAGGGGGTGTGTATGGGGAGAGTTCAAACTGGTGTAGACACTAGGTGTGGAGATTCTCAAAAAGCTAAAAATATATCTACTACATGGTCCATCTATACTGTTTTTGAATATATAGCCAAAGGATTCAATATCCTACCCTAGAGATAACCATTTATCATTTCCTGCTGCTCTAGTCACAATAGTCAGGAAGTAGAAACAGCCCAGATGTCAATCATTTGGTGAATTGATAATGAAAATGTGGTACATTTACATATGGAATATTATTCAGATGTTTAAAAAATGAAATTCATAGGTAAATGGAAGGAGATAGAAACAATCATTCTGAGTGAGGTAACCCAGATCGGAAAGACAAACATTGCATGTTTTCTCTCATTTGTGGATGTTAGCTTTGAATCTCAGATATTTGTTTTTCATCTGGAATGCCCACGGAGGTCAGGAAGTTGTGATGGGGCCATGAGGAGGGGCTTTCAGGAGTGGAGCTAGAAGGCACTGGTACAAAAGGGTAAAAGGAATACTTGAAGAAGTATTAAACTAGGGTAGAGAAATGGAGAGTAGCATAGAGGAGGAAGTGTAGGGAAGGATAAATAATGCTAAAGATATTTTGAAAAAGTCATATGGAAACCTAGTACTCAGAAACCTCCATATATATTTATTATTAATGCACATTATGTATTTCATTATATTAAACATATGTATAAAATAACTTCTAGAAATTGAAATTCAAGATCCCAGGTGATGTGGATATTGAGACTCTAAGGTCTACACTTGGATTGACTCCTGACTTTAAAGATTTGACTACATGATCCCTCATCCAATCAGAGATTCCATTGGCAGAGGTGAGTCCCAGTGAGGAACTGGCATAAAGTCTCTAACTTGCCAGTCTATACCATTCCTAGAGGTCACTTCAAGCCCACAGGGCTCTCAGGCAACTGAGTGTTCGACACATGCTTTCAGGTATAGAGACAAGGAGAAATAAATGGAACTGATCCTTTCCTGAATATTTCCATCAGCATGTGGAAGGTATTAGAAAACACAAAAGTATATTAAGTGACTCTTTTGATGGTGTAAAGGCAGGGTTGGTGTTGTTGGGAGGGGGGTTGGCTCTTTTTTGGAGGTGGCCCTTCACCCAGCTCCCAAATAAATCACACATGGAGGTTTATCATTACTTATGAATGCCTGGCCTTAGCTTGGCTTAGTTTTTAGCCAGCTTTCCTTATCTTAACTTATCCTGTCAACCTTTTGCCTCTGGGCTTTTCCCATTCTCTTACTTCTGTAATTCTTACTCTTACTCTGTGGCTTGCTGGTTGTGTAGCTGGGTGCCTGGCCCCTGATGTCTTCCCCTTCTCTGACTCTGTCTCAATCTTTTTGTCCCAGTTTTCTCCCTCAATGTATTCTCTTTGCCGACCAGCCCTGCCTATCCTTTCTCCTGCCTTGCTATTGGACAGTTCTTTATTAGACCATCAGGTGTTTTACACAGGCACATAACACAGCTTCACAGAGTTACACCAATCAACATAAACAAAAGTAACACACCTTAAAATAATATTCTACAACAACAACCCTTTTTTCCCTTCCCCTCCTGCTCCTTCCTCCCCACCTCCTTCTCTTTTTTCTTTCCTTTTTCTTTTGTTTTTTCCTAACACACTGATGCCAGTCTCTAGTATCTGAATGATGACCACTGTCCATCTCAGAATGAGTTACCAGTAACTAGAAAATGTAAAACTGAAGCATCTGAAGATGATGAAGCAAACTTACACAGCATGACTGAGGCTAAAGGGCACATTGTGATGATCCCTCTTGAGTTACCAGATGACACCAGTGATCTGGCTAGATCTCAGCTACTCAGAGGTGGCAGCCAGCTTTAGCCTAAGCTATTTCCATGAAAAGACGAGATAACACTGTTTCTCGGGGCTGAGATTCCTCTAAATAGGGTTACTCATAGTAAGTACATAAGAAAACCTATAGCCTGTCAATTCTTTACATTTTCTTTATGCTTTTTTATTTTAAGACCTGAGATTTGAACCCAGGTTTGCATACATACTAGGAGAAGAATCTGCTATGGAGCTACATCCTTGGCTTCTTTTTTTTTTTTTTTTTTTTTTTTGCGTTGGGGTTTCTCTGCGTAGCTTTGCGCCTTTCCTGGAGCTTACTTGGTAGCCCAGGCTGGCCTCGAACTCACAGAGATCCGCCTGCCTCTGCCTCCCGAGTGCTGGGATTAAAGGCGTGCACCATCAATGCCCGGCTTCATCCTTGGCTTCTTAAAGACACCCATAACCATGATGTCATTTGTCATCTCTATTAATTTTTAGAAATGGGTAGATAGGAGATAGGCAGAGAACATGAGATATAGGAAAGTAAGGTGAGTTCACAAGGAACCAGTGGGACAAAATTTGGGATTAAAACAGGCATCTCTTGAGAAGAGGAAAACATTTTTTTCCTATGTCAAGAACAAGTGCAAGTGCAATCTTCAGCTACATGCACCTGTGACATGGTGACTTGAGGTGACTTTACTGACTGATGTGTCAGGTCTTTTGACATAGGGACCAGGAAGATCCTTCATAGTAGAATTGATGCTTAGGAGATATGGGGATTTCAAAGGACCAGGTGACTTGATAAATACTAAATATCAGGACACATGTGTCACTCACATTGTCAGAATTGAAAGACATGCCCTAAGATAGATTATGCTAGCACAACCCATAGGGACATAAAGGGTTTTGTTGCAACATGATAAAAATCTGTCTTGCTACTCTGAGCTTAGTAATTTCTGAGGAAAAAGAGAATTATTCAACTTGGAACTAAAAGGGATACTTAGAAATGATGAATGATTTGGGCTAAATATGGAAATGTCAATTAAACTATAATTATTTACATTTTAAAGGCTCTAGGCAGTAATATGACTAACTGAGCAAGCTTCCAAGCAATAATAACCAACTCCCACACAAGTCACAAACACAGCCTTTTTACCAGATTATTAAAATTTCACACCCTCCTCAATTAAAGATGTGATCTAAAATTCATATAATTGATGTTCAAATTCTGAGCATTTACAAATTAACCTTTAGTCAAAATTTTCAAAATCTCTCTTTCTCTCTCTTTCTCTCTCTCTCTCTCTCTCTCTCTCTCTCTCTCTCTCTCTCTCTCTCTCTCACACACACACACACACACACACACACACACACATGCATATATGTATATGTGCATGCACATGTGTACTGTACTAGGGATCAAATCCAGGGTTTTATTCACTCTTTGCCATGCTGGATGTGTGCTCTACTACTGAGCTACATGGCAGCCCAATTTTCTCTATTTTAGCAGGCTTCAGTTGGTTGTCATGGCAATAAGTGGTCTTTCCTCTAAGGTCAGTAAGAGGGATGAAGATGAGTTACAAGGTTGAACAATCATTACTTCATTGCCCAGGGCAGTTATTGGTCCAGTAAGGATCGTATGACAAAAGATACCAGCCAGAGATGTCCAAAAATCCAACTGGGCCATAAAGGGGACTTTAAACCCTCCGATTTTAATATTTGATGCTATGAAGGAGTACTTCCATGCCTAATGTACTCGGATGAGCAAGTGGTCAGAAGAAGCAAAGCAACAACACAGCTGATATCTAAAGGAAGAAACAGAGACCACTTGGACTCTTAAAGGAAATCAATTTAAAAGAAGCATTTTTCCTATTTATATCAACACATTCAGTCACAGAAAGACTTAAGTGTTCCCCCAAATCCTAAGCTTCGGTCCCCTGTTATCAAAGTATTTTAGCAAATACAAACCAACCTATGACATCCTTCTTCTTAGAGATATCACACATTCCTTCCCATAATTGTTACTAATATTTTACTCTATGTATCCAAGTCTGCATGGGACGTCTTTTGGGAAGTCTTTGTGCATTAATCTGACATATGCCTACTCCCATTTAGAATTGTTCATTTTAAGCTAGCCTCTTAGAAATGGTGGATTCCTACCAATGACCCTTCTTTCTCTCTCCAAGGCAGTAAAACAGAGAGACTTGAAAGAAAAATGTCAACTACAAGAAAAAAAGTTAGGAGAAAATAGTGTCTAGTAATTAGAGCTCTTCATCTGATATCTAAGCAAAATTTTGTTTTGGTTTTGCCCTTTAAAATTATTATCTTTACCTCAGTTGACTATAATACTTATCCTGGGATTTGAAGTTAGGTACAGCTGTCTCTGTAACCATGGTTTACTATGACTCTGAGTGAAAAGTTACTTTCTTCTATCTGAGGCTCAATTTTTCTCTTTCGAGAAATATAAATAATAATATTTATTGCAGAGTGCCATTGAGAGGGTCAAGTGAAGTACTGAAAACAGAAGACTAATTATAAGTAGCCCAGTATCCAGGACATATTATTATTCAATAAACACTAAGGTTTCTTGTGATCAGTGAGAAGGAAAATGATGATTAGGATCATTTGATGAATTACATACCCACTTCAGTACATTTTAAAAATCAATCCCAAATCATGTACTTATGTTAACAGAGCAGAATGGGATGTAAAATTGACAAAGCCATATACAACACTGATATGTCAGGACGTCACTTTATTTTTCTGCACATATTTTCAGTTGTTAATTCATTTGATCTACGAGGTAATGCTGTCTTCTCTCCAAACATGAAAGTGAGGAACAGAAAGGAAAAGTGATGTGTCAAAATGTAACCTTGGACAGACAGTCAGAAAATTGAACCTCCTAACTGTCTGTATAAAGTCTACTTTACTAATCCATTGCTGTAGCAAAATCATAAAATTAATATGTTCTCTCAACTTCTAGAGACCTATATATGAAATGATTTGGGTATGTAAAGATCAATGGAAGTGTTTCATATAAGTTATAAATGATGCATTTGGGACTTAACTAGGTGAATTTATACTTAGTCTATACATTACAGATTATAGTTGGAAAGCACTGTAGGAAAAAAAAGTCTGTCCAACACTTTCCTTTGTCAGAAGTTGGATGAATACCTAGAGAATAATATACCTTTCCATCCTTTCCCCCTTCTTCCCTTCTCTCTTTTCCTTTCCTCCCTCTCCCTTCCTCTTTCTTCTTAGTAAATGATCACAGCAGTTCTGAAACCTATTATGTGAGATTTTTGCCAGCTGCACATTTTCACCATATGGGAAAAGGCATTTCGGGGGGCGGGAGGGGGAGGCGGGGAGACTTGTTCCATCGGACTCGGCAATCTTCTCCAGATCACTTCATCTCTCTAAGCCACAATTTTCAATTTTCTTACATGTGAAGAAGAGATAACAATCCCTCACTTCTCACTTCATAGGCTTGATGGTCAAATGAGACTATGTGAAAACAATTTGTAAACAATAAAATACCAAGCCTTGGTGAGAAATCGTTATGGGGCAGGGAGTGCAGATAGATTTGGACTTGTCTACAGAGCTCCACCTAATTGGTATTGGCGGCCAGAATGCTGGCTCAGGTTTTAAAGGATGTGCTAGAATTTAGAAGGAAAAGGAGCTGTAATTGATCTGTGATGACTGACAAGGGAACAAGACTGAGCATCACCATGTGTGTGAAGAATAGTTAGGGCATTGCCCACGTAAATGAGTGGTGGCTAGAATAGTGACAGGAGAGCCCTGAAAGGGAGGCAAGCCCAGGATTGTGCACGCAATTTCTCACTTTTCTGCTTCTGTCAAATTCTATAAAGTGGTGATTACTTTAACATATTCAGTGTGTTGTCGTGAAAGTGGAATTAAATAATCTATGTAATAGAATTTAGGAAGCTAAAAAGTGGCATTCAGTAGAGATAGATGACGATTATTAGAGAATTAAGAAAATATTACACATGCAGCCATTTCCTACCACTAGGAAATACTTCTTTTATGTGGATGAAAAAAAAAGTCTAATTATTTTTCTACATTAGGGGCAAAACAATACAAACCTGATGTTCTTAACTGTGAGTTAGTAAAGATATTTTTTCCCCACATTCGATTTCTAGCTCTTTATCTGTCACTTTAAATTGGCTGTTTGACAGATGTTCAATAATTGACACAGCTTATCTTTGCCTCTCAGGCGTCTTTCCTACACAATTGCCTGCATTTTCTGTTGCCATAGCAACTGTAAACATTAATGATTATTCCAACATGCCATGGGGATTTAAACACATTCTTAAAAGTTCCCCTGGGAAACAAATATATATATCTTGCAAGATGGAAACTATTATATAATTTAAATTCCCTAGTTATTATACTTATTATGGATAAATACATAATTCTACTTCTGCAGTTTTACATAAGTAATGATTTTCCTTCCCTTCTGATGAATCAAAGACTTTTTTGAGAAGTGAGAAATTCATTTTTCTCTAGTGTAAAAGGGAATGATTCATCTAGATAAATGATAAATAAGCAAAAGGGAGGTTATTTATACTGAACACAACTATCCTGTATACATGTTACTCAACATTATTTCATAGAATCAGGGTGTGTACTCAAGTCCCTCCATCTTAAAGGCCCAAACATTCCAAGAGTTCATATGAAGACATTTGTCTGGACCATGTATATTATCTTCAGCTCTAACAAGCAAAGCCTAGATGGAGGCACTGCTGTCATTGCTTTGAAGTAAATATTCATCTAATTGGGGTAAAACTGGAAGATCAATGGAATGTACGTAGTACTTTCTATACATATTTCAAGCTGATGGCTTGAGCTAGGAAATCACTGCATTCTGTTTCCCATCCTACTATATAAAATTTAAAGAAGTAATTGCTAACATTAAAAGGGAAAGACCCATGCCAGGCATGGTGGTGCATAACTTTTAGCTAGCACTTAGCTGGCAGAACAGTCAGATCTCTATGAGTTTTAGGACAACCTGGTCAACATGGTGAGTTCTAGGCTGGCTAGGGGTACATAATAAGGCGCTCTCTCTCTCTCTCTCTCTCTCTCTCTCTCTCTCTCTCTCTCACACACACACACACACACACACACACACACACACACACACACACACACACCCCAAAACAAAAAACAAACCAACACCCAAAACAAGCCTCATGTAAAGATCCTATACTTATGTTTTTGGTTGTGAGCCCAGCCTTTAACAGCTGAGCCATCTCTCCAGCCCTGAGCAAGTGCATCAGGATCATGGTGGGGAAACCTGCAGAGAAAACCAAACGAAATTAGTGGGAATTCATGAAAGTTGGATCAATGGCTGTGGAGCCTGCATGGGACTAAACTAGGTCCTCTGCATGGCAAGACAATTGTGTAGCTTGATTTGCTTGGGAGGCCCCCTGGCAGTAGAATCAGAATCCATCCCTGGTGCATGAGGGGGCTTTTTGGAGCCCACTACCTATGATGGGACACCTCATGCAGCCTTGAGGCAGGGGGAAGGGCTTGGACTTGCCTCTGTTGAATATGCCTCACCATGGTAGGCCTTGCCTTCTTGTGGGGTAGGGTGGGATGGGGTGGGGGGGGAGGCTGCAGGGGTGAGTTAGGGGGGAAGGCTGCGGGGATGGGAGGAGGAAAGAGGGAGATCTTTGATTGGTGTGTAAAATGAATGGAAAAATTTTCTTAATAAAAAAAGAATACTTTGTTTACCTAAAAAAATAAAGAAATATAAAAAAAATCCTGTACTTATAGCTTCTATGTAAAACAGTAACACCAAGCAGTATTGAGCCCAAATTTCTTCAAGACAATAACTGGGCTGAGATGACCAGTGGCTGGATTGTTTAAACATAAGTGTGGATCTCTATCTACCTACATTACCTGATCAGGTGAATTTTGGTGGAATACCTTCATTTAGTACATGTTTACATAAACCAATCTTAACTTCCATCAATTTCAATTATTTTATATTCCTTGATCTTGTATAAAGTGTGTGTGGCAGGGGGTGGGGGGTTGGGGGGGTTGGGGGTGGGTAGCAGATGTCTATGCTCACCTGTGGTAGACAAAATGCTAGGTGAATATTGTTTTCTGTTCCCATCTGAGACTGTTGAACTCTAGAATCTATACGCTGATGAGGGGAAGTTTAAATGGAAAACAGGAGTCCAGAAGAAGCCACTAAAATCTCATCTTCCTCCATGTCTTAGGTTTTACTCTTCTTAAAAAAAATTACTGTGGCAACACATACATAAAATCTCCTATTTCAAATATTTTGTAACTACTGTTCAGTGGTTTTAAATGTGATCATACCCTTGTCCTGCTATGAGCATTATGTATCTCAGGAACATCCCTATCATCCAAGACTGAAGTCCTGTATCCACTGAGTACATTTTTAAACTGCTCATTCAGCAAATACTAAACATATTCCTACTGTGTGCCATATATTATAGGTACCAGGACACAGGAAGAAACATTAGGGGGCATGTTGTAGGAAAATCAGGTCCTGATAATCCTGCTCATGAATCCTAGAGAGCAGGAAACACAGTTCTTTCATCCTGAAATAAGACTCTAGAAATGGGCTAAGGGATACAACTATACCATAACAAGATGTTGACTGGATAGCAATTATTTTTAGCTCCTATTTCTTCCTCTGCAGCCACAACTGGTAGGCTTATCGGAATTTTTCCAATAGGAACTATTTCTCTCCAACTCTCAGAGATTATATTAGTGTCTCCAGCAACAGACCCATGTTCTACATTAACCAGATTATCATTTTCCATCTGATGGTGCTTTCATGACCTTCATTTACTAGAACCGGTTTAAAGGTAGGCACATCAATCAAATTGGCATATTAAAAACAGTTTTAAAGCTTCTGTTAAAATTGTTGGGGCCAGGGCAGTTGTGGTTTTTTTTGTTTTGTTTTGTTTTTTTGTTTTTTTCCTGGGTTACTAGGCAGTGAGAGGTAGCTTGGGAACAACAAAGCTGGGGTAACAGCAGACTGTAAACTCTAAGCACTTCAGACACCAAATCTAGCTGTGTTTGTGGAGATTTTCTGCCGATGAATTCCCATATTCTTAAGAAACCTTATTTGAAGTGGAATTTGACATTACCAACCAAAAACTTCCCAATTAACAGACTATGAGACAACCATCACAGTATTGAAGACTAACACAGAATCTTAAAAGGAGACTCCTAATATGTGTTCTACCTTCTTGAGTATTTAAAACAAAGTCCTTCCCCTTGTCCACCATGAATCCTGCTCCTGCTCTAACATATCCATGGCCCCTCTGCTTTCATTGCTCCCCAGTTGACTTCTACCCAGCCCCTTTCTCATTAAAAGTCATGTTGTCAGAAAGCCCGTGCTGAGATTGAAGATTGAAGATATAACCCCACACCTGCTGGTGTGGAACACAGCTGTGTGACCTTGAACAAACCACTTTAACCCTCTGGGTCTTGGGGGTAGTCAGGTTCATCTAGGTCAGAACTGCAGGGCAGAAATGTCAATCAGGTTGGCATTCCTTATGATGATCTCTGTAGCAGGTCCCTTCTGATGTACCCTAGTCAAGATTGAGGAGTGAGATAGAAGGGTTAAAGGGATTGTTTTTCTTCATGAAAGTTCTTGTTGAAGCACTCAATGTTTATCTGATATATATTGGGTAGTGGGATACTGGTAAATGATATTTGAGTTTGCACAGGATAGACACATGGCAGTACATCCCCCAACAGCCTAGTTATCCTGTAAAGGAGGGCATGAGGTTGCATCTGGGCCAGGGCTAAGGGCTGCAGAGTTATTTTCAGCTAGCTTCAAAAGCACAAAACAATTACCATCTGACAGGTCAATGTTAGCTGCAAGGGACAAGATACCTATAATTTTAGCATTCCTCCAGCCCTTTGGATCACAAAGTGCTGGGTGAACATTGATTAGCTGGCCCTCTTTGATGATGCCTGACCCTGGGTGCACTTGCTCTGCTTGTGGTAAGAGTATGCACTTTGTTTTTCTCTACATAAGCTTCTTAACGGAGACCTGACGAGCAAAGGGGTGATCTCAGCCCTCAGTTGAATTGGCTTATGGATCATCGTATGCACCTTCTACTAACCTCTAAGGGATGGGTGCCAAGGTCAGTTTACCTCTTTAAGAAACTGGCAGGTCTATTTTTTTTCAACATTTACCTTTCTCTCCTAAGTATGGTGAGGAGCTGAGAGGACAGTAAAATGATTCATAGCAGAGGACTCTCAGATAAAAGGGCAAGAGTGAAATGAACATAAGACAACATATTGATATAGCAATTTAAAAACATGTGCTCTGGAATCCAAGAGAATTTATACATATTTCTATACTATGAGGTTTGCCCAAATTTTAGTGTTTAAATCTCCAAAGGCATTGTAAAAAATGGTTTCATCACTAAAGGCTCCCTTGGGCTGGCTAGATGGCTCAGTGGTGAAAGGTATCTGCCCTCAATGCTTGACAACCTGAGTTTGATTCTTCAGAGTGGAAGGAAAAAACTGACTCATGAAAGTTGTCTTCTGATCTCCACATGCATGCCACAGCACATGTGCACACACATACATATAGATATAATAAATAAAACAAAAAAGTGTATAGAAATTTTTAACAAAGTCATGCTCACAGACTATCTCAAAGAAATAACAATTGATTACTAGACACAAAAAAGACAATGCCTGTTGTCACAATGTCACAATGATTGAGATGTCATGCACCAGACATCACTACCTTCGCAGCACGCCGAGATTTACTGGAAAAATCTGTGTGATAAAAGATCTAAATGAAAAGTGTAGAAGAAGTCTGAGGAGGCACTGTAGCATGAACACTAAGAGCATAAGCCTCCACCAAAGCAGATTTAAGTTCTAAAAATGGCCCAGTTCTCAGTCATCTGCTCTCTCTAAGTCTCACATGGAAAATGGGGATAATAATTGGACTTTTCTCCCAGAATTATTCTGTGGATTTTACTTCCTTTGCTGTTCTCAATATGTCTGCGACAAGATTACAATTCTTGGTTCCTAAAGCTGTTTTCAAAAATGTAAAAAACAAGCTGTTGAGATGGCTCAGCAGGAAAGGGAGCTTGCCACCAAGCCTGACGACCCAAGTTCAACCTCAAGGACTCATGGGAGAAGGAGAGTACTGACTCCTGCAAGTTGTCCTCTGACCTCCACACACATGCCACAGCAGCATCAACACCCACACACATGCCACAGCAGCATCAACAAGCTGTGTCCCTCCCTGTACTAGGACAGGGTCTAGAAAAATGGCTCAGACGAGTTGCCAAGGCATGCACATAACGTATACCTTATGAGCCAACCTAGAGTCTGCCTGAGGGCCGAGCAACAGGCGCTGTTAGAATTCCTGATCATGCCTAGTCAATGAGCGATGACCACCCAATGCCACCAGATTACAACACAGACTGGGTCCTCGGAGGAGGGTATATAAGGCCTTCCCCACTATTAAATAAACGCGTTTGTTATTTGCCTTCAACTGACTCCTGGTGTCTGTGTCCTTGTCGCCATGCCTTCTGACTCCTCCCCCAATGGAGCCCTTAGAATTCAGCTACACCTCCCTACAAGCAAATTGGTATAAAAGTATAAAATCTCTCTGATTATACAATTTTAGGGTTTGAAACTTGCTGGTAAATTGAAAAACTTGGTTAGAAGTCAAAAAGAAATGTCACATTTACGTCTGAAATATTTCATGAAATCAACTCAACTCATTGTTTATTTCTCATAGTTTGTATATTAACACTAACTTATATAAGTTTATTTAATATTTAGATAAATGTACTCCACCAATATTTTGATATAGTGCCATTGTGTTCCCTATCATTTACCTATTTGCTTAAATTTTGTAACTCATTGGAGTTGCCATTTTCAAATAATCTATTCATCCTGTGCATCCATTCTCATTTACAGTTTTATTTCCCTTAAAAAATAATTATAAAATGATCCATGTACAGACTCATGTTGAAGTATGATTTAAAATTGTTTTGCTTAAAAAATACTTATCTTGTCCAAGGGACACTTACTTATTAATTTATTTTATTGACTTATTTTTCTTGAGACTTCTTCAAGGATTTCACATAGCTTTTTGAGAAAATAGTAATCCTTTTAAAACTATTACTTCATATAGTATTTAATGTATAAGAAAAGCTGGCATAAATAGGTTTGAGAAAAAGAATGTCTGATTCATGACAGTATACAATTGTCTTATCCAGCAAAAGAGGGGGTTCACGCTTACTTGTGAGCAGCCGCAGCTATGAACCTTCAGCTATGGGGTGCCTCTATTCACCCAGAGTGTTAGTAAAGGGAAGGTGGGTTGAGAGAAGCTCTTCATGCCTTCAAAAATAACTACATTTTTCTTTACTATCTCTAACACAGACTCTTGCTCATTAGATGCAATTCTCACTGAAAGTCTCTGCCTAGGCTTCTACAAGGGCATTCAGAGATGTGTTGCAGTTGGAGTCACTTCCATTAAGCAAGCGATCCTAGTGGTGTGCTTTACAGGTATGATGGCTGATCAAGGAATGATAGAGACAGGAAAGTAGGTTGCTTATTTCTTTAAGTAGCTTGTGTTACACATTTGATCATAGCAATGAGAAAAGTAACTAATACATATCCTCAGCTGATAGAACTAGCATTTCTAAAACTCAGACAGCATTATTAGGAACAGCCCATTGCCAGGCAGCAGCAAATATTTTATACTGACTTAACTTCTTAGTTCCACAGCCTAATATAGCCATGGTGACTTTAATATAAAATGTTGTAATTACGACCATGAAATTTCTCACTCTGAATAAACACAATTCTCAAATAGGAGCCTTCTGTCATGTAGTGCTAAACACTACTAAGAAAACAAAAGCAACAGGAGAATGACAAACACTGTTTTAGAAACTTCAGAAGAGGTGAAAATGAGCAGAGATCTGAAATGAAAAGTTGCAAGCCTTGGAGTCTGAGGGGGAGGTGTTTTCAAAACAAGAGAACAGGCTGAAGGCCACACTTCTAGCAGACACAAGCTGTATGTCCTTGTGAAGTAGTATATGGATGAAAGAAAGCTATGCAGAGATTGAGACTATAACCAGGGGTCAGTTTATGGGGACTGTTGATTTTGGGTTTAAGAGAGAACTGGACTTGAAAAATAAAGTTATTTGGATCATTGTAGCATATGACTATGTCAGAATAGGAAGCAACTTCAGTTTAGGGTAAAATCACAGTAAGTATACTGGAATCTCTGCACTGTATGGGAACATACCCATGCTCTGGAAAACTGAGTCAAAGGTCAAGTCTACTCAAAAGTAACCTCAAAACATTATTAATTCCTGTTTATGTATGCACACCATGTGTGTGAAGGTGTCCTTGGGGGCCAGAAGAGGGTGTCGGATCCCCTGGAACTAGAGTTACAGGCTCATGAGAGTGCTGGGAACTGAACAGAGGTTCTATGAAAGAGCAGTAATTTCATATAAGGCTATCTCTTGGGCCCCCAGAGGTAACATTTTTGGCCTGCCTTCTCTGGGCAATGGTAACAAGGGCAAGTAAGTTGCCCTGAATCTGATTTGAGTCAGCATTATCTCTTTTAGTGTCTTTGTTTGGAAATCTAATGACAATTAGATAATTGCTAATCGTTTATAGCTTTGAAAAGTCCTGGGTTATTTATTTATTTATTTATTTATTTATTTATTTATTTATTTATTTTATTGCTGGCTCTGCATGCAAATGTAGAATAAAAGAGTAGAGGGAAGCCAAGCAGTCTCCTTGTCACTGAGCACAGATACAAGAAGAATCTCATTTGCAGAAAAACCATAGTGTCATTATTTTACTATTCTTTACTATTCTTACTTAAGCTCACAAATACTTTACATTGAAAAAATTTACACAGTGTTTTTTTTTTGTTTGTTTGTTTTTTTAAAGGAAGGGGAAGATGAAGCAAGTATAATCTGGAGGAATAGGAACAGAGGTAAAAGAAAAAACAAAAAGGAAAAAAAGAATGGTCAGGATTTACCTGTAACTGTAGGTACAATCTCACATTCTTTTTTAGGGACAAGGTTATCATGGACTACCTTTTTGGGTTTGGTATGTGGGACTCCTATGAGGTAGAATGTTATCTCTGTGCGTAGGAAAAGATGTTATGGTAAAAATGACCATTAGTACCTGGCATCTGCTGAGAAGTAACTACACTTGCTTCTCTGAGAGCAGTGACTTTTGCCACCAGTCTTTTCCTGTCAACTCTAGAATGGAAGTCTATAAAAAAATGTTGCAAGAAACTGTTTTTGAGATAGGCACCCTCAAAGTTAGGAAATTCCACACATACCTACATGGATTTGAATTTGGTGTGCAAGTGTTCCTGAGATGACACATGGAAAAACAGAATTTCAAATAATGTTTTTGCATTGCTTTTGGGACTACTTAGGGGCTCCCACTGAGCACAAACATCTGGCCTGTTCTGTTGGCATGCACTGTCTTGATGTTCAGTGAATCAGATGCCAAGTGTGACACAGAGTAATCAAATTCATTTGATGATCTAGTTGGGCTGAAGACAGAACCCTTGGGTTCGTGATGACAGTTTGCTATTCACCTTTGATAAATGTTGCTATTCACCTTTATGCTAACTAGGCCTCCTGACTCTTCCTCATTCTTTATCATCTCACATCTGCCTTGCTTTGCTTCAACCTCAGTGTGGTCTCTGAAATTTTTAGAGGCCTATCCTGGATTCTGATTTCCTATGGTAACCTCACATGGGATATGTCAAAAGAAGCTGCAGTATTTATGAGCTTTGGAGATTTAAACATTCATATATAGAGTCTTTGTTAGTTTTGATCAACTTTCCTCTTTTCTTTCCTTTCCCCTTCTCTCCTTTTTTCCTCTCTCCTGTTTTGTTTTGGTTTTTGGAAATAAAGAGAAACAGTGAACTTTCAATTTTCTTTTTCTAGCTCCAAATCCTCCCTTATTTTTACCTGTATCTAATATAAATTGATAATAAATAATCCTGCCTGAGTCACAGAAGTACTTTTGATTTACTTCAGAGAATTCCTTTAAACCATTAATTGGAAAATAGATGTTGACAACATAGTTAGTTGTCATATCATAGGACAATTCCTTCACAGAAATAATGCTTTCAAAATAATTGGGCTCTCTCTCCAGAGATCCAACATAAGAATTAGAAAAACATCCATTAAATAAAAATTTAGGGCATGTGTGGCACTGTGTATATGTGAGGATTTAATATATATATTACATATATATTTTTTAGCTGTCACCAACTAGGGAAAGAATGTCATTAGTTTGACACTCACTCATCACTTAGCATTTCCAGGAACATCATTTGAGAGAATAATATTCCTGGTTTAAATTTTATGAACCCCCTATGAGTTACAGATGCCAGATGCCTCTTCTCTGGCTGTCTCTCAGATGACAGGCCCAGGGGCACATAAAAGGAGAAGCATGGGTGTTCAGGGTAGGGGATTCACGGCTTATGGAGGAACGGTCCATTATTAATGGGGAACATCTCAGAGTAGTTAATGCACAATGTCAGACTTTCCAACTTGCGCACAGTCCCCTTGGGAAGCGGTGCTGACAGATGTGTTGAAGGCAGAACTACAGGTAGAACAGGTAGTCAGCAGGGGATCATTAGTTCACTTCAAGATCTGGGGCTCCTGGGTGATTAAGAGGTAACAGCTTACATGAGCCACGCATAAATTACACATCCCAGGATCAACACCCAAACTGCTTCTTCATTGTTTTTTTTTTTTTCTACACAAAGTATAGGGCCTCAAAGGCAAACATATCCTATCAATCTGTCAACAGACTCTCAAAACTTTCCTGTTTCTCCTATCTACAAAAACAACCAATGCTTCCGTTCATTTGTCTTATGATAATCCATTTATATTGTGAATATCAGTTTCTATTGAAATGGAATGGGAATGCAATAGAGTACATGAAGTAGGGTGACCACAACTCTGTTTAAAGACACATGTGCACAGTGAAGAAGAGATCTTTTAAAGCTAGGATTAGGAGGATTAATTTTAGTCCTATCCACTTGCTCCTTTAACAAGTCTGCTCATTGTCATTCTGCTCATTTGAGTAGAGCTGTGTGAGAGCTTCTGTACTTTAAGCTTAATGGATCTACTCTGAGATCCAAATTGGGGCAGTTATACATGGTGCTTAACAGTGGAGTGTCTTCTGTCAGGCTTCTTCAGCAAAGCCTTTCTTGGTAGGAAAACTGACAGAACAGGCCACTATAGCACGCTGAGCCCTGACCCTCTGCATTTAATTGACACTTGATTCTTCACTGTTCATGTCCTCTCTGGAATGTTGGTACAAGCTGAGAAAACTTGTGTTAATTACATTTTCTGCTCTTCAAGACTACTTCTGGGTACATAAGGTTTTGTTGGAGCTTAAAAGTTGTCCAGTGGAAAGCAAATGTGGAATGCTATCTCCTATAAACTCAAACACTACAGACTTCAGATGATACCTGCTTGCAGCCTTTGGATCAAGGGACTGTTCCATCTTCCCTTTTTGTTTCTTTGGTTGGTTTATAGTGACAAACTTCACATTCCCCCAGTTAAGCAGAAAAAGACAATAGAAGCTCTGCCATCTACAACTTACATTTCCTAACCTTAAAGTGAACCAGTGGCCTTAGCACTTGCCCAGAAGCAGTTTTCTTAACTGGACTGGGCTGCTTCGACATCAGGGACTGAGGACACATATATACATACGTACATACATGTGTGAGTGTGTGTGTGTGTGTGTGTATGTGTCTGCATGATTCAACACAGAAAGCCCAGCTGTCTGAGAATTGCTGAGTGCTGATTCAATGTAACTCACTGAACACTCGCCCCAGAGATTCTGAACAGCTCCAGGCAGAAGTAAAGTGGAATACTGCCAATCCAGGCATTTTTAGTGTTACCCATCTCTCAAGGCAAGGCAGCAAGTACAGCTATGTTAACCTGGGTATACAGAGAGAGTGATTTTTGAATGAAAAAAAAAAAAGCCAACAGTCTAGTATGCAGACTTTATGCACTCAGTCAGCACTCTGACCCCTATGTTTAGATTTTAATTTATAATTTTGTTTTTATGCTTTTAATCTGAGCTATGGTTAGAATTTTAACAATTTTTGGTGGGAAGAGGATGCTTGTTTTGAGATATTTGTACTTCTGAAATCCCCCCTCTATATATGTACACTATTATACAACCTGACCATAGCCTCCCCTCCCTCCTGTCCTCCCACTCCCTCCCCCCACCTCCCATCCACCCTGTTTCTCAGAATTGCTTGGGATTATCACATTTACTTAATAATTCAGGGATTTTTTTTCTGTCTCTAAGATGGATTCTAAGTGTTTGTAAAGTATATAAAATATTGCCTGACATGTCTACAGTGTGTTCCTAACATTCACATGTGACATCATTGCTTCTTTTGCTGTCTTTTTCAAGTTCGGATGCCAGGATTAATCTAGTTTCATATGATAAGCCTCTGACTTGTCTGTTTCATCTTGTCTTTGCTTTGACACAAATTATTTGGCAAAGGAATTACTGCAAAATTTGAAAGATCTTCCTTATAAAAATATATTTCCTAGAACACTTGGAAAAAGTAAATCCTTGACAACATTCAGCTCCTATCATGGTAATTGGTCTAGTCCCGTTTTCCTGGTTCAGTCTTGGTAGATTGTTCGCTTTATCCAGATGTTCAAATGGTCACTGGATTCTCTGTAGTTTTCTCTTTAGAGTTTAAGTCTTTTATACAAAATTGCTTGTTCTTTTTCATCCTGATGTTGTGAGTTTGTATGTCTCTTGTGTTCTGAATTTTATTTCAAGAGAATTGCCTTAGATATATTTTTCCTATCTCTCCCCAAGATTCTCTGGAACATCTCATGGGTACTGTTTGTAAATCTGATAGATTTGTCTCTTATCTTCTTTTATTTCATGTCTCTTGGGTTTGTGAATTTTTTAGAACTTTATTTGGCACATACTTGTTATAGATTTTGATTTCTTGAGACTCTAGCTGGGGAGCACAGCTACTTGTATACTCTTGACCAAAGACTGGTCTTTCTCTATTCAGGGAAAGCCATCCTCTTCTGCCAAGCAGCTTCTGGAAGAAGCAAAGGGATGCAAATAGGGCTCCTAGGGGTGAAGTGGCTCCTGACAACCCAGTCAGAGCAGTGTCAGCTGAGTCAGCACTGACAGTCACTGGGGTGGCATATGTTGCAAGCATGTCACTTTCTCATCCTTCCAGCAGTTCTTGGCAATGAATTTTAGGAGACCGAGTCACCTCAGGATAAACGTCTCATACATTCTGCACGTATAGGTACATCTGTTCTCATTTATGTCATGTTGGAAACACTTTTTCTTTGACATCTTAGATAATAAAAGTAAGAGCTGAAATTTGCGCAGGTTGGTTTCTTTGTAATTTATTGTGCTGTTCCAGGAAACTCATCTATAATTAGTTGTTTATTTAATTACATTATGTAAAAACTAAACCTTATCAAATATGATTTTAATTTTGTTCAGTTTTATTTTAATATGGAACCAATTTCTGTAAGAATTTACAGAGGCAGTAGAAAAAGAAGTGTTTAAACAGGGATGGGGCTGTACTCAGTTGTTGCCTAGAGTAAGTAGCATCCCAGCTTCAATCTCCAGTATCACACAACTACAAAAAAATTAAATAAGTCTACATGCATTACATTAAAAGGGCAATCTTATCACAATATTAAAATTTATCTTTTCACTTTTATTTACTTGATCAACCAAATTAAATAACAAGTATGCTCTAGAAATACCTCTTTGTATATCTCAGTAGTTTTATCTTTGAGACCCTATGCTATAAACAATGCAAATAAAATGTCAACATGGTGATTATGGTTTTGGCCTGAAATTACTTTTTCATAATTAAATGTTTTTATACTTGACAAATACACTTGTAATTTTATCATTTCTTTTTACAATTTGTTGTTAGTAGAATAGGTATTTTATACCTTCATCTTTTGGTTAGAACACATATATACCCAACTCTGAGCTTAGTATGTTTAGTATAGAAATTAAATGCTTAGCTATTTTGCTATGAGGTATATAGTGGTCTGCCTGTACTAATTTTCTGTATAATTTTTTCATTTATGCCTTGTTTTGCTCACTGTTATTTTCTCTGGTTAGAATACACCTATTAGTCTTTTGCAATGGTTCTGGCACTTGTACCCAGGGCCTTGTGCATGACAGGTAGGGATTCTAACACTGGACTATGTCTCTAGTTTATTACTTAACTGGTTTTACTGTTTTGTAAATTTGAAAGACATATCTGTTTATATTTTTCCATAATCCTGGATCTTTTTTCCTATTTATTAAAACAAACATTAATAGTGTTTAACTCTCTCTGAAAGAAGAAAACACAATTCTACTACTCAAAGTGGGTACAAACTGCAATGGAATATTAAGTAGGCCAAGGCATCAAATAACAGGGTATCATGTGTATGCTGAGTGTATGCCTTTATCAATTACTTTGATTACACATAAATTGGAACTTTATTCCCCCATTTCCATATTTATGAAGTTTCTGATCATTATACTTTCATACTGAATTCGGTATCAAAAACTTCTCTAGTAAGTCATGCTTGTCACTAATTCAATTTTCTGTAATGTTCATTTGACTTTTTACTGACTCTGCATTGCAGACTTTAATTCTTTCTAATCTTCGCCAGCTCTTTTTAACAGGCAACTCTTTACATTAGCGCCCTCGTTTCATAGAATCCTTGTTGTTGGTTTTGTGCTTGGTGGAAAACACAACAGGGATGGATCTTTCAGTCATCTTGTGTTTTCTGGTGGCCCCTTTAATGCAGTTCTTGGCTTTGTTTAGTATCTTTAGTCAATGTCTCATATTTCCTTTTTTTTTTTTTTAACCATAGTGTATCTCCCAAAGTCACCATGAATTTTTAGAAATTTAACTCTTTATCAACACATATTATAGTTCTCTCTACGTCTTTGGTTCTTCAACCATCAAAGGATACACCCCTTTGTTTCTCCGAAGTGACTACGCTGAGTTGCCAGACTCCCTTTGTTAGATCCTAAGTTTGAAGTAGTTTGTCAGCTGGTTTCTGTTTCTGAATTACTATTGTCTGGCTGTTAGTGATTTGGTAAGGTTATAAGAAGCCATAGTAGGATTTTCTATTGCTCCATAGCTTCCTTTCAGAGCAAACCACTACATATACCCTTGAGTCCCATACTAATATCCTATGGTTTGTTATTTGTAACTGTGTATGTTTGTATATGTGTGTGTGTGTGTGTGTGTGTGTGTGTGTGTGTGTGTGTGTGT
>CABHPR010124438.1:0-13614 GCA_902168415.1 Peromyscus melanophrys | reverse complement strand
TGTGTATGTGTATGTGTGTACATAACTTCAACTCTGTGTGTATGTGTGTACATAACTTCAGTTCAAATCTGTGTGTATGTGTATGGAACTTGGATTCAACTCTCATTAAAAAAAATAGCTCTACTACCTATGCTGAGACACTTTGCACAGCCTTGGTGCAGGGAGGAGGGGACTGGACCTGCCTCAACTGAATCTACCAGGCTGGGCTGATTCCCCAGGGGAGACCTTGCCTTGGAGGAAGTGGGAATGAGGGGCAGATTGGGGGGGAAGACTGGGGGGTGGGAGGAGGAAGGACAGGGGAATCTGTGGCTGATATGTAAAATTAAATTAATTATAAAATAAAAAAATAGCTCTACTAAGAAAGCAGATGTTTTTAAATAGCAACCATGTGGCTCTTCTCCATCTTGGTTGATGACCTCATCAAGATGTAAGCAGCCACATGGCTGGCAGCCATCTTTACTAGGGTTAAAGAGTGTTCTGGTGGAAGATCCACCTCAACTCCCCTCCCCCATCTCTTTCCCCAAACCCACCCCTTCAAAGCCCACCAAACACTGTTCCTCCCCCAGATATGCTCAAGACCACTCCCACAGGGTATTTAAGCTGCATCCCAGAAGACAGACACATGGTTTTCTGGTCTCTCATCCCTGTCTCCTTTCTGAGGGGCTGGAGAATCACCTGGGAACACTTTACCCATTAAACTCGGGCTTTTTCCAATCCAGTCTAATTTGGTTTGATTTGGATTGCTGTGTTGGTAGAGAGGCTTATTGGGGGGCAAAAACCTTCCAAAGAGCACTTTAACCACCATTTTCAAATTACCGTGTGGCACAGAACAGCAACTGTAAAACTTCTTGGTCCTGACGTCCTGTTTACTGTTGTATCTCCTTTTTAGACCAAGGAAGCACAAGTCTCCAAAATATTTTGGATTGGAATGGATTTTTGTATGATGATAAAAATTTAAGGTTATATTTACTACAAGATACTTCTTACTATTTCCTTTAGTTACAATAATCCACTTTACAATGACTGCTCTCAGCAATCAACCCTCTGTGTCTCATGGTAAATGATTGGCTAAAAAATGTATAAAGTTTACATAAGGTCTGAGGATATGAAAACTTAAGTTGTAAAGTCTAAAAAGTGTTTAAAGAATGTAAATGTAAGTTATAAAGATCTAAGAAAGGGTCTTAAGGTATGTAAATGCAATTTGTAAAGGTATAAGAAAGGGATTTAAGACATGTAAAAATGAAAAATGCTTAATATTTCTTTTGTTATGCTATTGTTATACTAAGACTTCAAAAGTTCATTAATCAGTGGAGTTCTGATAAGCTATTAATCTAGCTCTGGTAAGCACTGACTACTGTTATCACAGTCACAAGCTCAAGATTTTGAATTTCCTTTGATTGTCTTCTAAGTATAACTTAAAAGTACCTCTCATTGTGCTAAAAACATCTGTCTAACCTCTACACACCAGTCTTCTGGACAGAGGAAGGAGTGTTCATGCTGTTAACCCAGAATCATTTTTGGGCTCCCAAGCTTCTACCATGACTCAAAGGTATGCGTCTACTGCCTTTTCTACAATGTAGATTTCAGTATAGATTACAAACAATGGTAATGCTAACATACCTAAAATGTATCTCTTTTTGTAAACTTAAAAAAAAAATTCTTGTAAGCTTCTCATGGGTCAAACTTAAAAACTTCTTATAACCTCTCATGGGTCAAATGGAGTCAAGATAAGTACTGTCAATCAACAGCCTGTTTCCCCATCTGCTTAGTCCATTTATTCCTGAGGGTGGGAATCTCCCTCAACCCCCCTCCCACCTTTCCCTGGTCTTGGGACTCCCCTCCCCCAACTACCAGGGTCTAAAAGTTTCAAATATACACCTAAGAAAATAATTTTCCCTTAACTCCTTAACTTTACTTTCTCTTCCTAATATATATCTATTCCAGCAACCCACCAGCTCCCAGTGTTCCCTCAAAAGCTGCATCCCAGACAACTTCAAAGCTGCTAGCCCCAGGTTGTCCAGACTCATAGTCCCTGCCTGCACATCCCTAGCCCCAGAAGGTCATACAGAGCCTGGTCAATGAGTGAAACAGCCTGCACTTTCTGTACTTGGCCAGTATCCCAGCTTTCTTGGATCCCCAAAGATGTCAATGCCCTAGATGACAAGAAGCAGTCTAAAAAAGCACAGTGCCCCATCCCTGCCTCACCAGCACCCTTCCTATTTCTCTACCTTTTATAATAAACAAAAAGGAGGAATGTTAGGAAATGTCTACAGGTGCTCCCCACAGCCCACTTCAGCTATTCAGTGCCAGCAGCTGCCAGCGGCCAAATGTGACATATTTCCACTCTCTCCACGAGTTGCCTACCCTTTATAAAGCCTCCCATCATCATGTCACCCTCTGTTTCTTTCTCTCTTATCCCCACTCAGAGTGGGGCCTGTCACACCCCCTGCCCCAATAAATCTCTTGCATGAATTCTGTTGAGTGGTATAGTCTCTGCAGCATTCTTTGGCCTGACCCACCAAGGTCCTCTTCCACCTCAAAACTCTAACAAGTATGCTATGCTTAGGTGTATATTTGTAGAAACTAGCCAAATAACCTGTTTTAATGAAAATTATGGTTGATTATTTCATTAAGCATTTGTGCTGCTGTGTTTTCTGTTGCACTCTATCTGGGCAGTTGCCATCAATTCCAGCCCTTCCCTGCCTGGTCTCAAGAGGTAGACAAGGTTGTTCACCTGTGCCTTTCACAGGATACTTCTTTATCCTAGTGGAAAGCCTCAAGATCTGATGTGTGACCAGGAGACCCTCCAAGAAAACAGGTAAATGCCTTCTAACTTCAGCCTGGGTTCAGCTTTCACTGAGAGAGATGCTAGATCCAAGTATGTGGGTTAGGTGAGACATGGCTGAAAGTCACACAGTAACACTAAACAGAAGACACACGCTGCTCACAGAGCTCACAGAAGAGAAGGCAGCATACCTCACAGAGCTGCAGTGGGAAGGGGAGCCTGGGCCATTCACCTCCAGCCATCAGCAGGGATGAAAAGGAGGCTGGGAGTCTGAGCCTTTGTTAAGGCCACTGATGAAGAGGCCCTGGGCTTTCCTGTGACATGTGGGTTGGCTAGTTTGAGCACAACACATATAAGGGAAGAGTCTTAACGTATTTGACTCTGGTGTTGACCATTGAGTTCATCATGGCCAACAGATATGCTGTGTGTTGAATTCGGTAGGGATAAGAAAGAAGTAGGCTATCACACGCACAAGCCACCACACAGGTGTTGGGAAGTTTGAGCCCAGCCAAGGGAATGTGGCACAAATAACTTCTGTCAGTCCTAAAAAAATGAGCATGTAAGAAGCCGTTACATGAACCAAACTCAAACCAAGCAACAATTTAATACATCCATTTACACTCAGGCATGATAGTTAAATGGTGCTGGTGGTGGTGCTGATTACCGTGTGGAAAGGTCACGGTCACGACAGAACCCAGTGGTACTTTTAGAGCTTTATTAGGAAGGAAAAGGGGGGAGAGCCAGCCAGGCCTGGTGGGGGAGAGAAGCGGGGAGCGGAGCAGAGTAGAGAGCAGAGAGAGAGAACACAGAGAGAGGGTGGGGGTCCACGCCCAGCTTTTTAAGGCAGGGACATAGTTACCAGCGCCTGATGACGTAAGATGCAAGACACAAGACCCCCAAGCTGCACATATACAAGATCCTAACAAGGCAACCTTGGGTAAAGCAAATCTTCTATAAAGTCTGATTTGAGAGACCTAAAGAAAACCCCCAGGGCCAGAAAGTGTCTTCATAGACATGACTTTCCATTAGTAAGCCACTCACTTATTAAACTCCATAAGCATTCATTAATGCTTGGATGACTGTCATCTTCTACTTACAGAGGGATTGCTATGTGCCACTTTACACATTATCTCAATTCTCAAGGGCAATCAACTGGGATAAACAAACTTCTCATGACAGGAAAGGATGCTGAGGCTCAGAGAGGCTAAGAGCTGTGAAAGCCACAGAGCCAGGATTCAGATACATGTGTATGACTCCATAGTCTTATCACAATTCTACCTTCCTCTGGTCTCCTTTCAAATACACTTATAAACAAAGTTTCATTATTTACCCCATCCCCAGTGACAACTACCTTCAGTGCATGAGAGAGCCAAGTCTTCACATGAAAATTAAGATACAGACTGGAAAGTGAAAGCATTTGGTCATCTGAACATCCAGCCGTGGAAACACCTCAAGCAACCAACTCCTCTCTCGATTCCATACACATTGTTTCACTCCTTGGAACCCAGCAGAGGGTGTGTGGAATCTACCTCCTTGGAGGTGTGGTGGGCCCACCTAAGGTTCATCTTTAAAGGGTAAGCTAAGCCTCCTTCTGCTCACCTCGACATACTCCTTTCTTTCTAGATCCAAAATCAGAGTCAGATCACAGCTGAACTAGGGCTCAAGTAATTGGGTCAGAGAAAAAAAGAATGGGATTATTTTGCAAATTTATATAGAGAGCCAACTTTAACAAGTTTCACTTGGTCAGTGTAAATTTGGAAGAATTTGTATGGGAAGGGATCCAAAGGGAGGGAAGGATGGGGTTTTAACCTGGGTTTTAGAGAATGGCATCTTAAGGGGTCTGGGTTCGGAGCAGACACTCAAGGACTGGAAAGAATTCCAATTATTTCTTCATTGAAATTTGAACCCAGTGGTATCCTACAGCAATTGCACAAAACTCCTTAGTGTAATGGAAAGGTGTTTGTGTGTGTGTGTTTGTGTGTGTCTGTGTGTGTGTTCGCGCATGTCTGTGTGTGTTCTATCATGTGGGAACCATTCACCTACCTTCTGACCATGCTTCCTAAGAAAGGTACAACTACTTTCTCCACCACAGCACACTGGGGGAAGGGGTAAGAAGAAAGCATGCATGGCAACACCTGAGGGTGGTCTAGAGTCTAGTGTGTCTAGTCTCTGACTCTCCTACAGATCTGCAAATGCCCCACTGTCCTTTGAACAATTACTTTCATGTTTATGATGCCAAATAAAAACTGTGGCCAAGAACTCTGAGACCTCAGTCCAAGACATCCCCAGCTACCCTAGGGTGCTGAAGACAACAGCAGCTATGAAAGGCTAGGACCAGAGTCTAAAGAAGGAATGATTCTCTCTGATGATGGAGCAGAGAGAAATCTAAGGAATGGAGTCTCTCTGGGAGTAAGCAAAGATTACAAAGTCCAGCCATTCTGTCATTCTCTTCATTGCCGTATTTCAACCCCCAAACCTATTAAAGCCAGGAAGTTAGAAGGCTCTGTACAAATCTCAGCTAACTCCTTAAGCACGACAACATTCTAGATGGCCATTCCACCTCCTACTTGCCATAACTATCTCCTAATGGCAGGAAAATAACTAATACAGGGGCTGAGATGGCTCACTTTGTAAAACACTTGCCACACAAGCCTGACAACTTGAGTTGGATTACCATGGACATGTGAGAAAAGAGAATCAAATCCACAAAGTTGTTCTCTGCCCTCCACACACATGCCATTTCACTGTTGGTATGACAGTAAAACATTCCAACACTTGGAAAACATGGTCGTACACAGAAAGAGCTGTATTTGTAGTTATACTGCTGTGGTGGTATTGTGTTCCCCAAAATATTGTGTATGCTAATAAACTTATCTGGGGTCAGAGAACAGGACAGCCACAATATTAAACATAGAGGTTAGGCAGTGGTAGCACACGCCTTTAATCCTAGCATTCCAGAGACAGAAATCCCTCTGGATCTCTGTGAGTTCAAGGCCACATTGGAAACGGCCAGGCACGGTGATACACACCTTTAATCCCAGAAAGCCACACCTTTAATCCCAGGGAGTGGTGGTAGAAAGCAGAAAGGTATATAAAGCGTGAGGACCAGAAACTAGAGGCATTTGCCCTGGAGAGGCCTTTGGCCTGGAGAAGCATTTGGCCTGGTTAAGCTTTCAGGCTTCTAGCAGCAGTTCAGCTGAGGCCCATCCTGGATGAGGACTCAGAGGCTTCCAGTCTGAGGAAACAAGACCAGCTGAGGATCCAGTGAGGTGAGATAGCTGTGGCTTATTCTGTCTCTCTGACCTTCCAGTGTTCACCCCAATACCTGGCTCAAGGTTGGATTTTATTAATAAGACTGTTTAAGATTCCTGTTACATACTGCTTTTAACAGGATAATTTTACTCACACATTTATCCCAATTCAACAAAAGAGTTAAGTGCAATAAAGTTCGAGTTTGGTAACTGATTTAAAAATTCACAGCTGCATAAAGATTCAACTTTATAGATAGGTTTGATTGGTTGTGGAATATGAAAATGATACTGTAGCATGAATCTTAAAAGTTCTTATTAATAAAATCAAACCTGAGGCCAGTTATTGGGGCAAACACTGGAAGGTCAGAGAGACAGAACAAGCCACAGCTAACCTCACCTGGCCCACTTCTCGGCTGGTCTTGTTTCCTCAGCCTGGAAGCCTCTGTGTCCTCATATCCAAATGGGTCTCAGCTGAACTGTGCTTCTTGAAAGCCTGAATGCTTAACCAGCCAAATGCCTACCCAGCCAAATGCCTCTCCAGGCCAAATGCTTCTAGTTTCTGGTCCTCACACCTTATATACCTTTCTGCTTTCTACCATCACTCCCTGGGATTAAAGGCGCGCTTTCTGGGATTAAAGGCGTGTGTCACCAAGCCTGGCCATTTCCAATGTGGCCTTGAACTCACAGAGATCCAGAGGGATTTCTGTCTCTGGAATGCTAGGATTAAAGGCGTGTGCTACCACTGCCTATCCTCATGTTTAATATTGTGGCTGTCCTGTTCCCTGACCCCAGATAAGTTTATTAGCATACACAATATTTTGGGGAACACAATACTACCACATGATACCATTGTTTCAAATATTTAAAATAAGTATGCTGTTATATAGCTTTACTTTACTAATATTATATACAATAGCAACCAAAATAGCATGTGTAATCTCAACACAGTCATATTGTAGCATATCCCTCTACATGCTGTATTGGTCAAAAGGAAGGTCAACTTTTAGGTTCGCAAAACATTAGTTATTTTGATCTCATTTTTAGAAGTCTTATTTTTTTAAATTAAGCACCCCCAAAGTTGAGGGGTTTTGCCTGGTTTGGTTGGTTGGTTTGAGACAGAGTCTCACTGTATAGCCTAGTGTCTTAGTTAGGGTTTCTATTGCTGTGAAGAGATACCATGACCATGGCAACTCTTATAAAGGAAGACATTTAATTGTGGTGGCATACAACTTCAGAGGTTTATCATCATGATGGGACATGGCAGCATGCAGGCAAATATGGTGCTGGAGAAGGAGCTGAGAGTTCTACATCTTGATCCACAGGCAAGAGGAAGTGAACTGAGTCACTCTAAGCATAGCTTGAGCATAGGAGACCTCAAATCCCACCCCCATAGTGACACACTTCCTCCAACAAGGCCATACCTACTCCAACAAAGCCACATGTCTTAATAGTGCTACTCCCTTTGGGGGCCATTTTCTTTCAAACCACCACATCTAGGATGGCTCTTAATGTATTATGATCCCTCTCCCTCCAGCTCTTAAGCATGGAGATTACAGGCTTCCAGCCATGGCTGACCTCAACACTGTTCAGTGGACATAGATGTCACAGTTAAATCACACTAGCCTTTAATTAAGTATAAGGTGGAGCTGTCTATATATGTGAATATGTTTCTTTCTGTGCAACACAGCTATCCATACTTGACTACTACATTTTAAAACTTGAAAAAAAACCTATAGTCTCTTTTTACCTCCTTATCCAGTTAGATGAGCTCCTAAAACTATGTTTGTTCCAGATGTGCAAAGGGCTTTAAAGACTATAAAAATTGATTATATAGTATTACTATTTGTAATGCTATGAGAATTATTTAAACATTAACTAAAGGGGAATTTTTTTTAAATGTAAAATAAAAATCTATACTTAAGCTTGTTTTTTTGCTTGCAATAATATGGGATTTTATTGCATACTTAGACGGCATCTGTAACAATAGAACAGAAATAAACATGTACCACAATTGCCATGGGATATGTTTCATTTATAAGATGTGTGCCAGTGAGGGGCATTTCCAAGATATTGTAATAAAGCTTTTTCCAAGTGACATAGTATGGTGTGACTTTTATTCGCTATTATTTACTAGTTGACATAATGCATGCACACATTCATTAACCTTCCTACTATGCAGTAACTTCAGTGACAAATCTAACGATCACTGACAGCAATAAAAAGCTCTAATTCACTGGGCTCTTGCTATGCTCTGGGCAGGATACTAAGCCCTTTACACAGATTGTTTCATTAAATTTAATCATCTCAACAGGCCTAATTGAGATGTCACACATCAACTGTTCACTAATGAGACACCTGAAGTTTCCCATAAGTTGTGTGATGGACAGGTTTTATAGGTCTAAAACCCAACATTCTTATTAGTGGGGGGTTATGGTCTTTGTCAAGAATCGAAAGAGTTACAAATGGATAAGCAGTCAATAAGGGGTAGGGATACTGAAGCATCTTAGGGAACAAGGAAGACAGAACTCAGCAAAAAGAAAAACCTCTAGCTGATCCTGGAGAGCTCCTTACAACCCCTAAGTTTCCCTAGATTATGTAACCACACTGTCTGGGCACCAATCATATTTATAATGTATCCTCACTGTCTGAGGACCAATCGTATTTATAATATATCCATACTGTCTGGGTACCCATTGTATTTACAATGTATCCATACTGCCTCCGTACCAATCACATTTTAAAGTTCCCAGTCACAAAAAGGGGATGCCATAATTTTGGTATTTCAGGCCAAATTATGTATAAGTACAATGGTATATTTAAGTATAGTGGTGGTATGTTATGCTTCAAGCTGCAGGAAAATGTAATGGAATTCAGCTACTATCACAAAAGCTACTACTTGGAAAAGCCAAGGACTTCTCCAAAGGTCAAGCCATGGCTTAAGAAGTCTTGGTGATATTTTAGCTTTTGTATATATATTAGCTGGTTCCTACAGTGATTTTCTTGTAATGCTGTGTGTGCTTCTTAGAACTCCTAAGAGCGTATTTGAAGAGCCAAAGCACCCTCATTTCAAGCAAGCCCCTCACCCCAGCTTGAAACAGGCCTGAGTTTCAAAATTCTCAGAGCTGCTGACATAGGTCCCAGACAAAGTCAGGATGTTTGAAGAGCCATCTGGTAGCAACTGATTAACCATAGAATGCCCCAATGCCGGAGATGGTCAAAGTACAAAGTCAGGATGTTTGAAAAGCCATCTGGTAACAATTGATTAACCACAGAATGCCCCAATGCCAGAGATAGTTTATAAAGTTTGACAAACAACCGGTCAAAACTACAAAGTAAGATAACACAGAAATTCTGGAAAGCCCCTAAAACTTGAGCCAATCAGAATTGTACCCGTATGAGCACCCCTAAATGATGTAACCTTGTGGTTTTTGCCTTTAAAAACTGAGCTTGCAGAGGGGCAGGCACCTCCTCTAGCCTCCGCTGTGTCGGGTTGCTCGACTGAGGTCCCTGCCGGCAGTGCGGCTTGAACTGCTTCAATAAAACTCGCTTTTACATTTCGGTGAGTTCGTGTCTCTGGTGGTCTCTTCGGGGGTCTCGTGCCCAGGGCACAACATATTTATCTAAAATACCTATCAAGCATCCAAAACCAAATGAAACAACACCTGTCTCATAGGTCAGAAGGATAGCTTTATTTTTTGTGCAATTTAGGGTGAGACCCTCCTTCTTTACAGCCTTACTAATAGACTCCTAATTTCCTACCTAACCACTTCTAGGAATGTAGATTGAGCACATAAATTCCCTTCTTGATATACTAACTGATCATTAGCTCTCTATTGACCTCCTCCTTTACCACTCCCCTTTTGGGTTGTAAAAGAAAACCTGGTGGTCACTGCCAGAGGAAAATTCTTACCTGTCTTTATGAACCTGTAAGAACTCAAGCCTGGTGACCTTGCTTTGCAAGAGGATTGCTATTGCTTGAGTTTATAACTGGATTCCTGAGAGACTTATAACTGAGAGAATAACGAGACTAAGAGGAGTAGAGAGAGAGGAAAAAAGAGAATGGAAGAACTAGGTGGGTAAGAACTGGAGAGGAACGGAATATATGGGAAGAACTAGATTGAAGGGCTAAAAGGGAGTACTAGAGGAACAAGATGGAAGATGAGGAAGAGCCAGATGGGGAAGAACAAGATGAGAAAGAAGGAGATGGAAGAGGAGCTAAGATGGGAAGGAATTAGATGGATGAGAACCTAGATGGGGAAGAACTAAGATGAAGGAATTAAGATAGAACTTAGAGGGGACAGCAGATAAATATAGAGAGAATTAAACAGAAAGGAACTAGGCACAAGAACAGAACTGAAGCTGTGTAGATAGGATTTTATCCCAGAGGAATAAAGTAGATGGACAAAGAGCTTGGTGTATTTAGATTCACTTCCCGAAAATAGTTCTCGATGTTCAGTCTCTATGTGAGTCGATTATCTGCAAATGGAAATATTCCCTGTGCTACAGAAATAAAGTTCTTACTTAAACTACTTTTTTTTTTTAACAAAATATGCTTTTTTGGGCCACACAAGGGTCTAAATGAGACTGAGAATGACTGGCTGGCTCAGTGTAAATCTATCACCATTGCTGAAGAAATCCCACTACATCTGAATCAGCCTCACTACTCATTAGCTATATTCATTGTAGGGCCCTTTCTTTTCGTCCTGCCTAAAGTGCATGGTTGGGTATGGTTTGAGCATGTTTCCAAAAGGTTTACGTGTTGAAAATTAATCATCATTTTGAGTTTTAAGAGAGTAGACAGGGATAGAAAGGTGATTTAACTATGGTGTTTAAAGTAAGTAATCAGGGTCGAGATGCCAAGGTTGAATTAACAGTGACTTTATAAGAAGAGGGAGAGAGTACAAGGTACACACAGGCACACATTGAGTAGTTCCTGCCTCTGGCCATATGGTGCCTTATGCCATGCCAGCATTTTTCCAGCAAGAAAGTCACCAGCAGATGTGTCCCCTCTACCATAGACCTCCAGAATCACAAGTCAAAATACAACCCTTTACTTAAAGTAGTCTCCGGGATTTCATTATAATATCACAAAATGGACGAATGCAGTGGGAATGATAACAGAGCCATCGGTTGGGGTGTGGGGTTGTTCGTGTCCGGGCATTTCGAGCCGTACAGGCACAGTAAGCATGGAGAAAGACAAGTTGTTCTGTTGTTCAGTGGTGCACTTTCGTGTATGGAAAGTCATGCACTAGAATTACCCTTTTAAACTTTACATACACAACCATACTGCCAGAGTTAACAACCCTTTCCTGCTGTCCACATCTCAGAAGTAATTGAGATCTGCCCAATGTGATGATATTTGAGTGATGTAATCACTGTGTACTTATTTTTAACCTTGACTGCCCTTCCTTAATTGCTGGGGAAAACAAACAGAGAATAGAGGAAGAAATAGAGACGCTATAAGCACTCACCCTGCAGTCCTCTTTAGAAAGCACAAGACAGAAGATCTCCCGATAGAAGGCCAGTTATTCTCCTGGATGGTCAATCATCTATCCGTGAAAATCTCAAGTGAACAATGTCATTTTACCAGTGCATTCTAAAGCCAAGGCATAGGAAGTCGCTCTGTTTTTCAACTTTGGTTTTGGTCTGTTATTTGATACAGGGTCTTGCTATGTAACTTCAGCCTAAAACTTGATGTGTAGACCTTACTGGCCATGAACTTATGGTCATCCTCCTGCCTTTGTTCTCTGGGTGCTGGCTCTATACCTGGTTGCTGTTTTTACTTTTAACCACTACAAACCAACAAATTTTTCAAGCTTATGTATAAGTACAAACTGACAATAATTTTAACCATTTTTAGTTATCCATTTTAAATTACATTTAAAAATAAAAATAGTGAAATCATATTGTAACATATTACACTATTTGTGTAAAGGGGCATTTAGTTGTATCATTATTTTTAACAATGAAATATTATAAACTACTAAATTAAATGCTTACATGTTAGCACTAATGCAGATTAGTGTTTGTAAAGATAACACCAAACTGTGAATAGTAGTGAACTCTGGAAAGTAGAACTAGTTAGTCAGGGGGGTCTCATCCTACATTGTACGTTCCTGTATTATTTAAAGTTTTTCAACCACCTTGCTCTACCTTTTAAACTTCTGTAAAGATTCACTCTCCCTTCTCCATCCCTCCAAAAGAAAAAACTAGTACGCTGTCATATTAAGGTAAAAAATTAAGATGTCAAAAATCTTATGATATTTTTCATCATTTCTACTCCCAAATAATTTCTTGGAGTTCATTAATACATATTTAAAGAATTCCCATACACACGCATACACAAATAGATAAACATAATTTTGGGGGTGATCCACTGGTTAAGAGCACTTGGGTTTTCCTAGCGCACCCAAGCCCGGTTCCCAGCACTCATGACAGACGGCTCACACTGCTCAAACTCCACTGATGCCCCCTTACACACAGCATATACACAGACAGACACACAGACAGTCTCTCTCTCTTCCCCCCCCCACACACTGTGTTTATTCTCCCCAGTGCCTGAAGCCCTCCCCCCAAGATGCATCATGGAGGTTACTGTGTAAAATAAACCAACAAATACATAAATCTATTCCCTTTTACCTAATTACTTGGGCCCAGCTATCCTGTTTAGAACAGCAGAAAATAGACTAAAGACCCAAGAAAGGAGGAGGAGGAGGAGGAGGAGGAGGAGGAGGAGGAGGAGGAGGAGAAGGTAAAGGAGAAGAAAAAGGAGGAGGAGAAGAAAAAGAAGAGGAAGAGGAAGGAGGAGGAGGAGGAGGAGAGAAGAATAATGAGAGAAGAAGAGAAGGAGAAGAAAAAGAGGAGGAGGAGGAAGAGGAGGAGGAAGAAGAAAGTCTACCAAGTTGATGTTTCTACCCTTTGAATGTTTAGGGGGTGTGAAGCTTTGGACCCAGGACATCCTCCAAAGGCTTGTCTGTTGAAGGTTTAGTCTCCACTGGTGGCTATATAGGGAGATGGTGGAACTTCAGGAGAAAGGATGTAGCTAGAAGTAGGTCATAGGTGGCATGGCCTTACTGGGACCCTGGCCCCTCCCTCTATGTCTTCTGCTTTCTGGCCATTAGGAGGCAAATCTCAATTCTTCAATCTTAGGATAGTGTATTTACCAAAGAAAATGTGTGCTTTCAAGTAAACTCTCATCAATGCCAATTTGAACTACCTAAACATGGAAAAGGCTCTCCCTACTCAGTGATCACAGAGATAAAGGCAGATGGTCACTCTGGATCAGGAAAATGTTCCAGTCTGGACAGAACACATATCTCCCAAATGGCCCATTACAATGTTTGGTAGCTAACTGAGGCCCAACAAGGACATACAGAGGCAATAATGAGCCTTCTGGTTTCTGAGCTTTTCCCACACTATCAAGATGCTATGGTCTTTCTTTACTAAAAATCAAACACTGAGAAATGGTGTTAAGGACAGATCCCAAATTTTAAAAGCTGTCTCCAAGACAGAAAGCAAAGTTTTTAAATTTATCTGAAACTTAAAGCAAAAATCCTGCAAGAAAATATGAGGCCCATA
>CABHPR010124437.1:3483-22037 GCA_902168415.1 Peromyscus melanophrys | reverse complement strand
GAGTGGGGGCGTGGCTCCGTTGTTAGGAGTGGGGGCGTGGCTCCGTTGTTAGCCTGCTGGCCTAGCGTGCACAAGGCCCTGGGCTCCGTGGGAACCAGGAATGGTGGTTGACACCTGCAATCTTACTCTAGAGATAAGAGGATCAGGAGTTCAAGGTCATTCTTAGCTACACCGTTTGAGGCCAGGGAGAGCTGCATGAGACCCTGTCTCAAATAAATACAAATGAATGAAAAGTGAGGGCTGGGGGAGGCAGGGAGATTTTACATGACACTCTCCTGTGTAGTGGGCCCTGGGGGTTGTGGTCCGGAAGTTTCTGACAGGCTACATGGACTCGCTCATTCATCACGTGTCACCACTGCAGGCTGACTTCGCATCTTACAGTGGGTCCCCTCCACTAATAACAGCCACCTCAGACCTAAAGGGACCTCTATGGAGGACCCCCAGGGTGTGGACACCCCACACAGTACTGCCTGGTTTGAAAATATTCAGAGAGGGCGAATCATTAAGGAGATAACACAAATGGGGCCTGGAGATGAGCGAGCGGGCCCCGAAGGCTGTGAGGACAAGAACACAGTCAAGCCCTTGTTTAGTTCTTGGTCCAGAGGTCACAGGGCCACATACTGCTTGGCATAGCTGCAAATGTGACACAAAATTATAAACTAACTTACAGCCTTAAGAGGTGTGTGTGTGTGTGTGTGTGCATGTGTGTGGGTGTGCGTGTGCATATGTGTGTGCATGTGTGTGTGTGTGTGTGTGTGTGTGTGTGTGTGTGTGGTTTTATTACAATGTCTTTCACTGTCCAGAGGTTGGATATGCCTGATAGTGCAGAGGGGTCCAAGGAAGATGGAAGAACAAAAATACACCATTGAGCCTAGAAGTGGTGGCCAGTGACCAGGCTGGTGTTGGACTGTGGTGGACAGCACGCAGAGGTTGCTGCTAGCCAGGCCCAGGATCTGGTCTGTGCTTGGAGCCTGGGAGCCAAAGTGAGTTTGGTCCTATAGCTGAGAACTCTCCAGAACCTCTGTTGGGTGATGAACGGTTGCTGGGGCTGCCAGTAGCCTCTAGGAAGATACGCTGCCCTTCAGGGACTGCCCATGGCTCCTGATGTCCTGACTGGGGTCTTTTGGGACTGCATCGTCTGGACCAGAGCCAAGACTGAAGGGAGAAACTTCTAGTCTCCAGCAGGCATCTGACTGGTCATGGCCTGTCTCCAACATGTACCCCATGTATGAACTTGAGGCGGCCGTCGTTGCTCCCAGCCTTGGTTTCCCCAAAGGCACAAGTTGGTTAAGGCTGCTGGGACAGGCATGTCAGGTGATGTGAGGAAGCCTTGGTGCCTGGTACAGGACATATGAGATGTGGCTGCTGTAATCATAACCCCTGGCTCTCAGAGAGTGGTGGGACCCCTGCCCAGGGCCCAGACAAGGTGACACAGTGCAGAGTAGTCATAATGACATTGTAAAGAACCTCCCAGCTCCAAACCCTTGGAACAGCAATGTTGGGGTCAGAGGAGGAGGACACTAGCTCCTCCTCCTCCTCAGTTGTTTGTTTGTTTGTTTGTTTGTTTGTTTTACTTGTTTCAGCACCCAGGGCCTTGTGTGTGATAGACAAAGTGATCTGAGCCATGCCACAGCACCACTTTTTTTTTTTAAACTTTGTCGCTGTTATTTTTTAGATGGACTCTCTATGCAACCCTGGTTATCCTGGAACTTGTTAGGTAGACCTGGCTGGACTCAAACTCACAGAGATCCTCCTGCCTCTGCCTCCCAAGTGCTGGGCTTGAAGGCATGTGCCACCATACCCAGCACTTTTTGTTTCTGATGCAGGAGTTCAGTAAATTGTCCATGATGGCTTTGAACTTGTACAGTCCTCCTGCCAGGATTGTGCACCTGACCTGGCTTGTCCTCCCTTCACTAAGGCAAACCCAGAGGCAAGGGATGGGAAGGACATATGGAGTAATGTGGGGAACATGGTTCAGCTTCCTGTCCCTGGAGAGCCCAGTGAGAAGGTTTCCGGGGTCTTCTAGTGCCTGGTGGAAAGTGGCAGCAGGCGGGGGGTGGGGAGGGTGAGACACAGTCCCCAGCCTCATAAATAACAGGAGCCTCCAGGGAGCGAGGCAGCTGAGCTGCTGGGTATTTGTCCCTTACCAAGCTGTCCCCTCTGCCCTTTGGTTTCTGTCACAGCCGAGGCTCTTCTGATGGCCACTAGTCGTGGGCGCTCCCATGATCTCACCAGCACCATCAGTCCCTTCCTTCCCGATCACTCGCACCCCACCCAAAGGAAGGAGTCCACTGGAGCTGCCCTGGCATTTTGCTGGGTTGGATGGGTAGCTCAGAGGCTCTGGGGCGCAAAGGCCAGGCTGGGGGATAGGCAGGGGACTGGCAACCTCATTTGAAGTTAGCGTTCATGGCTCATCGCCTGAGCCAGCCTGGCTGGTATTTCGTCAAGCAGAAATTCAAGCTATATAATAGCCAAAGGCCAGGTGCCTGGCTCCAGAGAGCAGGTGAACAGCTGCTAATTGTCACGGGGCACCTACTGTCCCAGGCAGGGGCGGAAGGAGCGCTGTGGGGATGGCAGTGACGGCCACTTCACAAAGACCTCTTTGTTCACTTCTGCTGCCGAAAAGTGGGTCGCTGCTTGCTGGGAGGGGAAGCGGTGTGTATGGCAGGACTGGGGGTGGGGGTCTGGGCCTGTCGCCTGACTGAGGCGCTTGAGGTGGGATGAGGCAGAGGCAAGGGAGCCTGTGTGGAGGCCCTTGAGGCTGGGGCTGCCTGAGCAGGCAGGGTTAGTGGCTTCGAGGATAGTCAGGGCTGTAGGGAGTGGCTTCTTGGCTCAGGAGCCAGCTAGGTCTTCCCTGGTCCTCCCCTCCTCTGCCTCTGTGCCGTAGGTGAAGATGCAGGGTTCCTGGACCAGGTGCCATGATGAGTTCTAAAAATCCAAAGAAGGATGAATGAGTTAGTCCTGACCTTCATGGGGCTTACAGTCTAGGGCCACAGCTGGGGCCAGGGAGATGGCTTGGTGGGTAGAGTGCTTTCTGTGGGATCCCCAGAACCCATGAAAGATCCAGGCATGATGCACACCCATAATCCCAGGACTTAAGGGGAGCGGGGGAAGGACAGAGGCAGGTGGGTCCCAGGGGCTTGCTAATCTGACAATCTAGACAAAAGAGGGTCTCCAAGATCTGTGAGAGCCTGTGGAGAAGCAACTGAAGGAAGATATTCCAACATCAGCCTCTGACCTCCACACAGGCCTACGTGGGGTGGAGTATACACCGTGCACACACAAAAATGAACAATACACACAAATACACATAAATACATACATACAAATACATACACACACATACACGTTGTTGTTTGTTTTTGCTCTTTTGGGGGCCCACCACTCAGCTCCCAAATAAATCACACACGGAGTCTTATATTTAATTATAAATGCCTGGCCCTAGCTTAGCTTGTTTCTTGTCAGCTTTCTTAAATTAGCCCATTTACCTTTTGCCTTTGGGCTTTTACCTTTCTCTATTTCTGTATACTTTTCATTATTTCTTACTCCATGTCTTGCTGTGTAACTAGGTGGCTGGCCCTTGATGTCTTCCTCCTTCTCTTGCTCCTAGATCTCTCCTCTCCCAGATTTCTCCTTCTATTTATTCCTCTCCCATCCTTTCTCCTGTCTGGCTATTGGCTGTTCAGCTCTTTATTAGACCATCAGGTGTTTTACACAGGCACAGTAACACAGCTTCACAGAGTTAAACAAGTGCAATGTAAACAAAAGTAACATACCTTAAAATAATATTCCCCAACATATACACACATACACATATGTGCAAATTCACACATAAACACACATAAAAAGATAAACACTAAATAAAGTTTCTCAGTGTCCATGTGACTGAGTCAACAATGTTCAATCCCTGTGACCACACCAGAAAATTGGCAAGAACTTCCTGGATGCTAGTGGCTGATGGCCTCTGTGTGGGATGGTTCAGAGGAACATTTCTACCTTAGCAAGTCCCACAGGTGGGCTGGTTTTTGTTTTTTTGTTTTGCTTTTTTTTTGTTGTTGTTGTTGTTGTTCTTTTGGTTTGGTTTGGTTTGGTTTGGTTTGGCTTGGTTTGGTTTGGTTTGGTTTGGTTTGGTTTTTTGAGACAGGGTTTCTCTGTGTAATTTTGGTTCCTATCCTGGATCTCGCTCTGTAGACCAGGCTGACCTCAAACTCACAGAGATCCGCCTGCCTGGCTCTGCTTCCCGAGTGCTGGGATTAAAAGTGCACGTCACTGCCGCCCGGCTTGTGCCATATTTCTTTAAGGTGTGGAAAGGTGCTGCCACTGTGAGTGAGGTGTGGGTGGGTGCTCTCACATCTTCTCTTTTTCATTCCTGACCTTCTAGCCCAGGACAACACTTCAGGGGTGCCGTCCATCTTGAAATCTCTGCCACCACCTGCTAGCCTCCCTGTTCAGCAAAAAGATAATGAGCTGGGAGCTGGGCAGGGTGGGACATACTGGTTTTCTCAGAACTCTTGAGGCTGAGGTAGGGAGATCATGAGCTGGAAGCTAGTCTGAGCTACATAGCAGGGCCCCGTCTAAGACAGAGTTCCATCGCTGGGGCCACAAGTCCTCCAGAAGTGAGAGGTAGCAAGACACCTTACATCCAGTTTGGTGCTATTTGTCATTGGTTTCTCAGTTTATTTAAAGCAACTGGTGTTGGCTTGCCATTTGGGTCCCTGATTTAAATTCTCTCTTTCTTTAAAATGGCTTTATCTGAGCAAATAATGAGGGGGGTTAAGGAAAAATGTTAAGTGTGATGCAGAGCAGGTGGCATGGATCAGGTAGTCCGCGGAGGTGGTGGTGGATGTGAGCTGTGAGCCACTGGGTGGGGAGGGAGCCTCTGATAGACAAGGAACAGGCTTCGGCTTCTGGGGCACAGCCTGCATGATCTGTGAGTACTCCAGGTGGCACGGGGACTCAGGGAGGCACCATCTCAGGGCTGTTTGTGCAGGGACTGGGTCACCAGTAGCCTGGGGAACTGTGGAGACCAGGAAGCAATAAGCATAGAAACTGCCAGAAGGCCAGGTGGCCTGGACAGAGGGGATTTGTCAGGGGCCTAAAGAGGGAAGCTGCCTGTGGGTCTGCTGTTGGTACCCAGTGAGCAACAGCTGGAAATCCTAGGCCAGCCTCTGAGGCTCTCAGCACATAGTCAAGGCGGAGTGAGCTTTCCTGCCAGCATGAGAGAAGCAGCCCACTCCCACCCAGCCTCAGTTTCCCCATTTGTCAGAGGAGGGACATGCTCTGTGGCAGCCTGATGTGATGGTGGTGGAGATGCAAGGCAGAGCTTGGTGCACTAACTACACTCTCCACATCGACAGTGTCCCAGTGACAGGGCCCGTGACAGGTTCCCCTGAGACAGGAAGGAGGCAGCCTGGCTTCTCCAGGACATCGCAGTGTGCACAGGGTGTGCCAGCTTCCACACTGGTCTGTGACGGCCTTGGCCGTGTGTCCTTCCAACTCTGGATGCTTCAGAATCCCTGAGCCTCCCTGATCCTTGGCCATCTCGCTGATGGATGACTTCACCCCAGGGCACACTGATTCGTCGTTCCCACTCTATTTTCCACTCTATTTCCCACGGAGATGTTCTTTCTTCTTAGATCCATTCTTATCATCTCTCCTCACATCCCCACCGGCTCTTGCCATGTGCCACCCAAGCCACATCCATCACCAACAGGCTCCAACCTCACTACTCCAAGCAGGTGCTCCCCAGCGGCCACTCTGCCTCACAGGCACAGGTAAAGGGAGGAGGAGTGAGCCAACGTGGTGGAGTGAGGAGCCTTCTTCTGTTTAAAGTTTTTTTAGAGCACTCTCAGTAGGGAGATGCTGACCCCCAAAGTCTCCCCTGAGAACATCCTGCATCTGCCCACCCACCTCCCCGCTTCCTTGCGAATCGGCCAAGTTCTTGCCTCCTGACCAGCAACTTCCCCATCCCAGCCCCTCCGCCTCCATCTACCTGAACGTTCAAATTGACTTTGATGCTCTGACTAATTTTGCCAGTTGAAATTCTGGAGAGGTTTATGCACACGGTGCTAGGTGGAAATTGCAGTAACAAATGCCAGCAACAATTTCCTCTCTGGCACCATCTCTGAAGTGCCGGGGGCAAGACAGAACTCCCCTGCTTCAAGCTAACTTGCAACTGTCCATGTAGCCAGTCCTGCCCTTGGCTCTGCTTCTGAGTGGGTCCTCTTTCAGCCCTTCCCTCCCCTCCTCACCCTTTCTGGCTGAGTTTGTGTCCTGAGCCTTCAGGACATCTGGCGCCACCTTGGGGACCAAGTTGGAGCCGGTGATACTTCCATGCTTGTTACCTCTTCTGTGTCCCAGACTGTTCAAATTGTTTGATAAGGACCTTCTTCTGTGTTCTGTGGGGTGGGTCTCTAGCCACACTCCGTGGGTAGGGAGCTAGGTCATCCAAGAATCCCACTTCCCTGGGTAGTTGATGCTCGTGGGTGATCTCTTCCTTGCACTCAGCTGAGCTATCGCCCAAAGCCCCCTTTCCATGACCTTTGTCCCCGGCACATCCTATCGTTCCTGCTCACATGATGGGTCTCTGAAAGTCGAGTTGAAATGACTTCACTCCCTATTCATTTGTCTCGCGCTAGGCATAATGTACAGCTTGCGATACCAACTGAATGACTCGTAGTTCGTATTCAAACGCTCGTGTGGCTGGCTCTCCAAGAGACAGCTCTTAATTGACCTCGAGGTAGCTGCAAGAACCTTGAAAAGGACTAGTTTGATGGGAAAGTCCTCAGCCTTGGGGTCTTGAGCCTCAGGAACTGATGTTTATGAGACATCCCACCTCCCTTAACTCTCTCATCCACTCTCCTGAATCATTGAAGGATACATCGGAGCGATCCAGTAATCTTCCACAGCAGTGTGTGGGGAAGACAAGCTCCATCTGTGTCCACAAGAGCTCCTAAAAACTCAGCTGGTGCTTCCCCCAGCTGCAGGAACCCATCTTTTACAGAAGGAGAAACTGTGGTTCAGATAGGTTAAGCCACTTGCTCAAGATAGTGCAGTCTTTTGAGATGAAACATCACCCCTGCAGGATCTTTCTCAAGAGTAGATGTAAGAGAGACAAGTGACACTCCAATTGCCATGCATGCCTGGAGTGCAGACCTGTCCTTTCTGTGAGCACCATCTCTGGATTGGACCCTCTGCTCAGGCTGGAGCTAAAGCTGGTTAAGATTATTGTCCTCAAGTGGACACAGAATTGTGAATCAATAATTACTATTAGAAATTCTAAAATGAGGAGAGCCGCCAAGTCCATGGGGGACATAGGCTGGGGAATCACTAATCTACATGCAAGCCAAAGATAACTAGAGAGGGCCACACATGACCGGGTCTTGAAGATGGTTTAGAAGTTTGCATGGGAAACATGGAGTTGCAATAACCGAGATCTTTGTCTACAGAACAACTGGGGAGTTCTGGGAGGCAGAGAAAGAAATGAGGTGGGGTGTAACACACTGCAGGTCCCAGAAGGCTTCAGTGACAGTCAGCTAGACCTCAGCTTTGAGGTGGTTTCCCAGGTGTAGACTGTGAGTCCCTGGTACTCATAGCCAACTTGACAGGACCTGGAGTCACCTAGGAGGCAAATCCCCAGGCATCTGTGAGGGGTTACCTAGACTAGGTTAGTCTTCAGCATGTCATCAAGGGACCATCTTGATTACATAATTAAGGTGGGAAGACACTAGACACCCGGGGTTCTGGTCAGAATAAAAAGCAGAAAGTGAGTTGAGCACCAGCATTTATCACGTCGCTGCTTGGTCACATGACTGTAGATGCCATGTGACCAGCTGCCTCACACTGCTGTCGCCATGACTTCCCCATCATGATGGACTGCATCCTTGAACTGTAAACCCAAATAAACCCTACCTTCTTCATTGCTTTTGTCTGGGTATTTTAATCACAGCAATGGGAAAAGGGACTAAGACATAGCTGTACTCACAGCTCCATCCTGGGACTCATGAGAGGCCTCTGGGGCCAATGGTTGCTAGTCCTTCTGTCAGCCGTGTGCACCAGGGGACACTTCTGGATTCACGGTCCAAGATAGGGCTGCCCAGGCTCAGGTCCACTGCAAGTGGTACCAACAGCAAATGTCCTCTGAGCATCCTCGGTGTGTCCAGCACTGTGTCTGCTCTCACTCCCCTGATGTCTTCCTAAGAGACACCTGCTTGTATTGAAACTTCATTTCAAAAGAAACTGCAGCTGCAGAGATGTTAAGTCCCTTTCTCAAGGTAGCACGGCTAGTGTGTGGTCCTGTTTGTTGCCTGCTTGGCTCTCTGCTAACCTGATCTTTGCTAGCCTCCCATCCAGACCTTATATGGCTCTTGGTGGGGCTTTGGGGCTCTATGACCTTATGGCTAGGTCACTGAGAAGGCCACCCCTCTGTGCATCTCCATCAATGTGAGATGTTCCCCTTGCACTGTTGTCTCTGACTTCACGATTATTACTTCTCTACAGTACATGGCTAACAGCTTCCTGCAGAAAGCATGCAGCCCAGGGCTTAAACTTTAAAGGATCTTACTTAAGCAGCATTGTTTTCCACAGAAAGGAGTCATACAGACAGACTGTGTGGTTAAATTGCATCATGCGAAGCTGAGCAGACAGGTGGATGGGGTTGGGTAGGTGTGTGGTTGACCAGGAAGACATGGTCCATGGTAGTGGGTAAGCACACAGGCTCTGCAGCCAACCCTTCCTTCTTCTTCTTCTGGAACCCCAGAGAGCATGGCTTCAAGGAAACCCATTGTTTAGTGTTCCGGGAAGAAGTGGAGGATGGGTGGTGTACAGGGAGGGCCACCAGGGACACACAAAACTAGACAAAAAGGTCTGCCTTTCCATGCTGTGAGCTGCCCTAGGACTTTTGACTTTTGTACATGCCAAACCCTCTGTTCAAACTCACATCCTTTGAACTGAGTCATTCACATGTGATAGGAGTCTCCTCTGAGACATCACTTCATTCATTCATTCATTCATTCATTCAATATTTGTGGGTCACCTGTCATGCTCACACACTGTGGAGCCCAGTAATGTCTAATGACCCATCTTCAGACCCCACTCCCCCCGACACACACACACTAGCACATGCCCTGGGGCTATTGAGTAATCTGCGGAGTTTGGGGAGTTGGTAAATGTGTGTGTCTGCTCCCCAGCAGCTTAGGACTTTCACGCCAGAGACACCTGGAGCTATGGATGAGTTCACTAGGTCTTCAAAGCCAGAACAGCAAGGAAGGGAGGAAGAATCCTAACTTCCTGTCTCTATTCACCCACCCACCCATAGATCCATATATTCACCTGTGTATTGTATTCATGTGCCATCTACCCATACATTCACCCTCTCATCCCCCCATGCATTCACCCACATGTGCGTCCATCCATCCATCCATCCATCCATCCATCCATCCATCCATCCATCTATCCATCCATATCTTACTCATTCTCTCGTCCATTCATGTATCCATCCACCCATCTACCCATCTTCTCATTCATCTATACTTCTACAATACATATATCTGCCTATTCTCTCACACATCCATCCATTGTCCATTCCCTCATCCATCCATCTATCTATGTACCTATCTATACTCTTGTCCATCTGTCTGTCCATCCATCTACTCATCCTCCCATCCATCTATACATCCTCTCATCTATCCATCTATCTATCCATCAACCCACCTATCTATCTATCAATGCACCTATCTATACTCTTATCCATCTGTCTGCCCATCCATCCATCCACCCATCCATCCATCCATCCATCCATCCATCCATCCATCCACCCACCCACTTTCTCCAACAAGTATTTACTGGATTCCCACTGTATTACAAGTGGCACAGCAGGCATTGGACGTGTGGGGAATGAGACTAAGGTAGAGGCTTTCCCCTTGAGCTGCCTCCTCAAGGGCAAAACTAGAGAGTAAGTATCTCCCTGAGTGGGGAGAGGCACCCTGCTAGGAGCAAGAAGAAGGCTGGAAGGAGCGATGGCTACATGTGGGGTTCAGTAGGGAGGGTTCTGTCTGCTGCCCATCTGCTACGCTTCAGGTGCTGGGGCTGCAAAGGAGAGCAACACCCCAGTCACCACAGCAGGACCAAGTGGCTGGAGGCTGGGCTTTCAGGTTTACAGTGAATGAGAGGGACTCCAATGAGACCCAAGAGGGCCTTGGAAAGCAGGAAGGGGTAGCAAGTATTTGACTGGCTCAGAGCTTCCAGACTGTGCTTCCCAGAACACCCAGTTTTCCACTGAGTACCATGGTACCACTTGGGAGGTAGCACAGGGGTCACAATGGCGGCTTGGCACATGGGTCATGATGGTGGCTGAGGGGCGGCTCATTCCTGATGCAAAGATTCCTGTTCAGTCTTTTCTGTTTTCCTGCCTAGGAAAGTAACACAGCCAAGCAAAGCCTTCATGGATGAGGACAGGAGGATGAGGGGAGGTCCCAACCTCAGGGTGCCAGGTGCAGGATCCACTCTTATCACCTCTGCGTATGGGGACACTAAGGCTCAGGGAGCTGTGAGGTGTCCTGGGCCTCAGATTCCTCTCACCTCCCATGCAGCATCATGTGGGTTGCTGTGGAAATGCCCCTCTCCATCTCCTCATCCTTCCCTAAGACACCCACAAGCCCTGCCCTACCCACTGCCAGTCAACAGCTCCGCCTCGCCTCACGGGAGCCTTGAATTAGTAGAAATGTCCTAGGATCCCACGCTTCATTGTGTTTTATTAAGAGCACCCGAGCTGGCTCTGGCTGGCACAGCTGCTGGCCGTTCCCGCCCCTCCTCTCAGAGCAGGGCCACGTGTTATGTGCTACTGTGAGGAGGGAATTCTGCAGATGCACAGACTCTGGGATTTAGAGAGAGAGCCCTGCGAGGTGTTCACACATCTCTAATGCATCTGGTCTTGTAATAGTCATTTGGAGGCTCAGAGAGACTGAGGGACCAAGCCAGAGTCACATAGCACAGGGTACATGCCCCTAGTCTTCAGTTTATGAAACTTTCCCCAGGCTCTATGCAAATCCAAGACCAGACCAATGTCCTGTCCCAAGAGGAGTTACTCTCAGTCCCCTGCTGACCGAAGGGATGGCTGGTACTCACCTAGTGGCTTGTGAGTTTGGGTTTGGGACCCTGAGAAAGCACAAATGTCTAGTTATATCTTCTGGGGCAGCCACCCCCTCCCCACTGCCTGGAAGATGCTGTCAGGGGTGATGGAGAGTCGAGGCTGTGGCTCTTCTGTTAGTAGCCACTGACCACATATGGAGCCAGTGTCTATGGAGTATCCTGGAAGGACTTGAGGTGTCTTGAGAGGAGAAAAGGGAGGAGGGAGCATCTTGCTCTCCGTATTATTACTGTTGTTGTTATTATCGGGTACAGTCTGCTGCTTGTTTGTCAAACACTGACTGGTCTACCACGTGCCATTCAACGTGGCACTGACTGGGACCCCAGGACTGACAGAGAAGCAGATGAGGCAGCTGTAAACATCTGGCTATGTCCTGCAGTGAACAAAGTAGCCAGTGAGGAGCCTGGGGTGGAAGGAAGGGCGATCCAGGGCGGCTTCTCAGAGGAGGTATCTTTGAGCTGAACAAGGGGCAGAAGAGAAGTGGGGAGAGCTCAGCTCCACCTAGCCAGGGTGTGTGCTAGTCACTGACCCCTTCTCAGGGGTCCTTACCCAGATGTCCACATATCTGGAGATCTGTCGTCTGCAGTTCCCTGGCACCCTTTTGGCCTTGGATACCAGAAACAAGGCATTCTGAGTCCAAAAAAGCAGAGCAGGAGATGGGGACAAACACATGCCTGAGCAACTCTGGATGGCTTTCTGTAGAACTCCGTGGTGCTGTCTCTATTTTGCAGATGAGGAAACTGAGGCAGGGGAGGGTGCTGTTTTTAAGGGAGCTGGGTTCTCCCAGAGTCTTTCTATCACTTCTGACTCCTCTTCCGCTTCCTGCTAGCTGATTGTGTGTGTCTGACGGGGTCGGAGTGGAGCTACAGCGCTGATGATCCACCCCTCACCTGGTCAGTTCCACTGGGTCCTTGGATGGCCTCTGGTCCCACAGGCCCCAGTGAGGGCACAGTGGGCTGGGTGGCAGGGAGCCATATGTATTGATGTCCCTCAGAGCTGGCAGGCGACGGGAAGCAGAAAGGTATTAATTAGCAGTTATTTGCTGGCAGTGAGATGGATAGAGATTAAGGTGTCGGCCCGCACATCCGTTTTGTAGCAGCTGAGAAGCAGTGGTAAATCAGCGCTATGAATCGATGCTGTGAGAAGGAGATACGTTTTAATCTTATTAGTGGCGTAGCGTTATGGAGCTGAGAGAAGCCTCACTCAGGCCTAGGAGGGAAAGACTATTCTGTGTGAGGGGTAGGGGATGCCTGATGGGAGGATTCCAGTCAGGGGGTCAGCAGAGGGGCCCTGCCCAGCTTCCTGGTGTCTTTGTCATGGATTTAGCCCTACTGTGTATCCCTCTGGGGCCTCTTCAGGAATGGACAGCTCTGACTTGGACCTGTCTGTGTGGCCTGGTTGGGGTTTGACTTGTGTCCTGGATGACCCAGATGACCCAGGATCAGGATCAAAGTTAAACTACACCTGCTTCTTGGTGAAGGGCTCAGGCTGACAGAGAGATTGGACAGTGAGAAGGGAACAGAGTTGTGGTCAGAACCATGGTGGGTATTGGGTGCCACTCTGAGCAGTGTGGCCTTCAGCCCTCCAACCACTTAGGATGGTGGGCATGTTTGTGTGCGTGATTGGAGGTGCACACGTGCGTGGTGTGCATGTAGAGGTGGGGGGCAGCCTCAGGTATGGGTGATCACCTTCTGTGTATTCTGAGACCCCCATCATGCTGCATACTCTGGGGGTTCTCCTGTCTGCACCCCCTATCTCACCACAGGAGGACTGGGGTCACAGATACACACCAGCATGTCTGGCTTACATGGACTCCAGAGATTCAAACACAAGCCCTCATACTCTTACAACAGGTCCTTTACCTCTGGGCGGTGGTGGCACACGCCTTTAATCCCAGCACTGGAGAGGCTGGCAGATCTCTGTGAGTTCGAGGCCAGCCTGGTCTACAGAGCACGAGATTCAGGACAGGCACCAAAACTACACAGAGAAACCCTGTCTCGAAAAACCAAAAAGAAAAAAAGAGGTCCTTTTCCCCATTGTGCCGCCTCTCACCCTGTCGCTTCCTCTTTCCCCAGGAGAAGAGAAGAGGGGCTCCCTGTGGATGTGGGGGGGAGCCATTCAAGGCAACAGCCACTGCTTATGGAAGTGGGCACAGCCCCGGGGAACTCTCATCCCAGCCTGGGGACAAGATACCAATAATGGGCTTTTGTTCTTCCTTTCCATGTGTCTTAGCAATAGGAAACATATTGGTGGCCCAGGGTTGACTTCTTGTCCCCTCTTCTGTACCCAGAGGCAAGGGAGGATGTCACATCCCATCCCTGGCCATGATTCCCTCACTGATACCTCCTGCTGTGAGTGTATCATCTGGATATTGGATGTGGGAGTTAGACACCAATCCTGACCATCACTCCCCCCATCTGCCATCTGTGTGACCCTGGGCAAGTGACTTCACCTCCCCGAGCCTCGGTTTTCTAGTGTATAAATGGGGGAACAGCTGCCACATGTGGTGTCATAAAAGTCAAATTAGGTAAATCCCTCACTCACAGAATGGCTCTTTGTAGGATGGAGCAGTTAGCCGTGTGGTGCTGTAACAAGCAAGCCTCCAGCTGCCCTCAGAGGGCTCACCTGCTGTCTGTTTTTCTGGTCACACAATGGCTCACTGCAGCTGGCTTTCCTCCACACAGAGTCATAGGGATCCAGGCTCCATCCACCTGGCGGTCCTGATGCCCTTTCCTGGGGCTGTCTACCTGTTTTCTGCCTTGTAGAAAAGGAAAGAGAGAAAAAAGTCTTCCCCAATTATTTAAAAATTGGTAGCCCTATCCTTCGCATGACTGTCTATCACCTGCCACACCTGAATGCAGGCTTGGGACAGACAGGCCACTGGGGTAGCAGGGGCAAATGGAGACAGCCTTGCTGGGGAAGGCCATGGGTTTCTGGCCCTGCTGTAGTCAGAGCCCCACTAGTCTCTTTCTGCTGGCTCTGTGTGACGGCAGAGTACCCTGTTGCTTGGACTCTTCAAGTTATTTGCTGCCCTAGCGCCCAGCACTGAGCGGGGTACAGTGTTTACGCAGTATGAGACAGGCACATGAACCAGTAGACCTAAAGACTAGGCCATTCCACCGGACCCTGTGGCTCTCCTGGGATTCACTGCCAGTCTGTGACCCTTGGGACCCAGCCTGCCTCATGGACTAGACTGCTGGAGTCCTGCCTCTGAGTGTTTGGTATCTGTGTGTAAATGACAGGTCTCATGTCTATGGAGTGGGGGCCTCTGTGAGCACCTTTGAAGAGGTCATTCAACCTGGGTGACCCCAACTTGCTGCGGAGGGATAGCCAAGATGATGGACAGGACCCCCTCGGTCCTTCCTTGGCAGAGCCCTGAAAACCTAACCTGCCCCCACCCATTGTAACTACCCCTCTATGTTTCTCTGTGGTTGAGGCCCTGGAGGGTACCATGGTGGGTGTGGCAAGTGTCCTGTGGTCACTTTACTACCCGGGGTGTTTCTGGTGGTCTCTACTTCCTCCCCTGGTGGCCAGTGGAGCACAGAGACAATAGATATTAGGCAGGCAGGCGCAGGAGGGGATCACTGTGACAAGTTGAGTGGGTTCCTCATTCTTGCCAGGCTGGTGAGAACTTAGCTTTAAATTCTTAACCTAAATAGAGTTGTCTCCACCCCGCCTCCCCTGAGGATGCAGAGCACTTTTTTGGAGCAATTAAGGAAGAGCATAAATCAGTCCGGGTTTAAAAGCTCCCTCCATCTGACTCTGTGGCTGGCTAAAATTAGAGTCTCCATAAAGGAGGGGGCAGGGAAAGCAGGGGTTCATCAAGGCTGGGGGTGAAGCCAGGCTTCAGGCCAGAGCTGGAACAGGCGAGCCAGGACCACCAGCCCCACCTCACCTCTGCTGACTGGAGCACCTGGATGTCTGCCTCCAGACTTGGACCTCCCAGATGCCCTGCTCTGGGGGAGCTGTTTGCAGAGTGACAGAGCAAACTCACACACATCTTCTGTGTGTCCTTGAGCAAAGCGCTCCACCTCTCTGAGCCCATAGCATCGCGTCTAACAGCCCTTCCCCACTGTGGGATTACATCATAGGAGCAGATGGGATTTGAGTGAGCACTGCTGAGCGTTGCTGGCTGGGGTGCAGGCTGAGCACCCCGCAAAAATGCTCATGTGAGAATGCTTTCAGAATTTGGGCTTTGGACTTGCGTGTGCCCGGTGTGCTACCCCCGAGATGGGTCTGGAGTCTAAACAGTAACTTGGAATTGGTTTATCTCATCTACATTTTAAACATGGAGCCCACAGGGAAGTTCAGATAAGATCAAAATGGTTCCAGGCACAAGACAAAGTTTTGCAGTGTGGAATTTTCTGCTTATACCATCACATCTTTCAGAAAGTTACAGACCTTGGAGATTCTTGGACTTTAGATGTTTTGATTAAGGGTGCTTGACCTGGGCCCACACCTATGAGACTGGTAATATTTCTCTGTCCCCTCTGATCTGAGACCTCCCACTACGCCTGGCCACCACAGCACACAGTGAGAACAGGAAATGTGACCCTCACCTTAGCCAATAGTGACACATCCTCAAGGCGGCTACCCTCGCTCTCTCCCCAGACCAGTACAGGCCAGCTCACAGCAGGCTCACATCATAGGCCCAACAAGGCTGCTGAGCACCAATGGAGTCCCTGAAGACTGGCGGGGTCTGTCCCTGATGCTCACACAGTGTCTCCGCTTCTCTCAGAGCCTTGGCATCCTGAGCTCTAAGAGCATTTTGGGAGCATTCCCTTTGCAGGTGAGAACCAAGTGAGACCCATCTCTCACACAGGAGACCGTTGCCCAGCTCCTACCATGTGCTGGGCTCCAGCATGCCACCCTCCAAGGAGTTGGTGCCAGAGGGGGAGCAGATGGTAGAGTGGCTGGGAAGCATGAGGCTGCTCTGAGGTGAACAAGTGAGAGAAAGGGTGAGGGATGGGTGAGCGAGCGAGAGAGCGAGCGAGTGATGTGTGAGTGAGTGAGTGAATTGTGAGTGAGTGTATAAGTGAATGTGTGAATGAGTGAGTGAGTGAATGTGTGAATGAGTGAGTGAATGTGTGGGTGAGTGAGTGAATGTGTGAGTGAGTGAATGTGTGAGTGAGTGAGTGTGTGAGTGAGTGAATGTGTGAATGAGTGAGTGAGTGAATGTGTGAATGAGTGAGTGAATGTGTGGGTGAGTGAGTGAATGTGTGAGTGAGTGAAGTGTGAGTGAGTGAGTGAATATGTGGGTGAGTGAATGTGTGAGTGAGTGAATATGTGGGTGAGTGAATGTGTGAATGAGTGAGTGAGTGAATGTGTGGGTGAGTGAATGTGTGAATGAGTGAGTGAGTGAATGTGTGGGTGAGTGAATGTGTGAGTGAGTGAGTGAGTGAATGTGTGAGTGTGTGAGTGAATGTGTGAGTGAGTGAATGAGTGAGTGAATGTGTGACTGTGTGAGTGTGTGAGTGAGTGTGTAAATGAGTGAGTGTGTGAGTGAGTGAATGTGTGAGTGAGTGAGTGAATGTGAATGTGTGAGTGTGTGAGTGAATGTGTGAGTGAGTGAATGAGTGAGTGAATGTGTGAGTGAGTGAATGTGTGAGTGAGTGAATGAATGAGCAAATGAAGGAGGGAATGGATGAGGGAGCAGGTGAATGAGCGAGTATACAGTTGAGTGAATGGAAGGCCACTCCTCCCCTCTGAGGCCCCCAACCCCACCCTAAAATTCCCATTCCTGGGGAGCCCATGCACAGCGGTGGAGAGGTGGCCCTGTCCATCCTTTGCCAGTCACTGGGACCGTACATAGGCCAGGGCACGGTAATCACTCAGGCCCCTCCAGGGCTAGGCCTTCATCCATCTTATGCCTGTGACCCCAAAGGCCCTGTGTGTGGATCACTGTGACTGCCCTCTCTGTGGGACAGGTTTGTGGCTCCCTCTGGGGTGAGTTAATTGTTCCCAGCTTATCTGCTCATCTCCAGGCCTCTTATCTGGGAATAAGCGTTTGGGCAAACACATTAGGGCCAGCTGGAGCCTTTGGATAAACACCTGCTGCCTCTTCTGGCCCAAAGCTGGGTGCCCGCCTGACTGGCCAGCCCCTTTCTGGCTGAGCCTTGCTATTGCCCATCACCAAGTCTGTCCAGCCACCCAGCACCCACCTCCTGGGGTCTTGACAATCCCTGGTGCCCAAGCCCTGGCTCTCCACCAGCTGCAGCTCAGCCATGGGCCTCAGTCAGTCCAGGGAATCAAGGTGAAGAGAGCCTGCACACAGTTCCTGGCTGTGCCCAGAGGACCAAGAGTGTCTGGGTCTTGTACCCAGTGCTCCCCTAGCCCTGAGAGGAATGAACTGCCATTGTTACTGCACCACACAACTGAAGCCCCAGTACAGTCATTAACAGGGACGGCAGTGGCTGATCTTGCTCCCCTGCTAACACTGTCTGTGGCTCCCCAGTACCTGTGACCCCTGGCCACTAGGTCATCCTGGTTATAGGAGACTTCAGAGTCTGCCCCCAACATCCCGTGCTCTGATGCACAGTGAGGGGAACCACCTTGGGGAAACGGAGACTTAAATGGAACTCACAGCTGTGATCTGTTTGCATGGGTTTCCACCACGGAGGGCGGATTTTCACGTGTTTATCATCTGATGATCCCACCACAACCCTTCGAGGTAAGCAAGATATATTTATTTAACAAATATTTATGTACTACTCACTGTGCGCTGGGCACGCTTTGAAGCGTCTTATGAATATTAATGTCCTTAATCGGCATTAAAAACGCTGCACTAGAGCCTATTATTCCCCCTATTTTATGAATGAGGATATTGAAGCACAGAGAGGTTAAGACACTGACTTGAAGCCACATAGCAAGTGAAGAATAGAGTTAGTCGGCAAGGCTGCAACTCCTCCAGGTACCTCTGCCTGCCCAGGCTGGGGCTGAGGATCAGGACTGCCAGGGCCAGGATTAACACATGGGCGCCAGCATCAGTGAGCTTTAAGATCTGTATCTTGCCTGGATATAACATAATCCCTCCCAGGCCACAGGCCGCCTTTCTTCCTAGCCGCAGCTTTGTGCTGGTGTGAGTTTTTACATCTTCCATGACAAGGACCGGGGGCCAGAGGCCACAGCGCAGACACTCGCTTCTCAGGGGTCACGGGCTTTGGGGGTTCCCTTCAAAGCAGAGCCGGATGCAAGGGTTTATCCATGGCTGGTATCTTTGGGAGTGGCTCCTGGAGGCAGCTGCCCTGTGGAGGAAGGAGGTTGGTGACCTGTTGATGGCTAAGGACACTTTGGAGTGCAAAATCCTGCTTGGCTCCACATCGAGCCAAGCACACCAGTGGCAGATTCCTCTTGGGTAAGATTGTGTGTGTGTGTGTGTGTGTGTGTGTGTGTGTGTGTGTGTGTGTGT